>PVKS010002701.1:104234-114421 GCA_004027875.1 Aplodontia rufa | reverse complement strand
CATTTATAGATTATAGGTCAGTTATTTAATAGAATTCTCTGTTGTTTGGGTCTGGCCCCAATTTAATATTGAGGACTCAATATTAAATAATTTTTTTTCTAACTCTTTTATTTAAATCATAGGTGCTAATGTATGTTTCCTTTGACTGCAAATAATGAACTATTATTATCATAGTTACCATTAGTGACCTAATGAATTTAGAAATGTACTGACTAAAATTCTTACAGGTTGAATATGAATGCTATACCTAAGTGGAATTTATTCTTTCATCTTAAAGGAATAATATATAATTTTAACAAAGTTCAATTTTAAGACTAATGAATAAACAAGGGAGACTAATGTTGGGTCCAGGTATTGATTTTCTGCTCTCCCACAGCTATTATCTTCCTAAAAAGTTCACTCAGTGTAACATAGAAGAGTATCATGACTTTCTGAACAGTGGAGGTGGTGCCTGCCTGTTCAACAAGCCTTCCAAGGTAATAAATGTGAGCAGAGATATTATTAATCTTTCTATAGGGTCATAAACAATTTTTAGTCATTGGGTGTGCTTTCTAATTTGTCAAAGAGTGCTTTCTAATTTGCCCTATATGTATACATTCTAGCTGTGCTAAATGTCCATCTGTGTTTTCAAGTTAGCTATAACATTGGGCATTTGAGGCTATTCTGATGGTAACAGCAGGTAGAAATGACTGGACTTTTTGCTTTCTTTATCTTGTTTTTTGTTTTCATCTAGTTAGTTATGAAAGTGTGTGTGTGTGTCTATTGATAGTTGTGTATAAACTTCCATTCTATAATCTGAACACCTTGATTAACTTTTTCTTTTTTGTGGTACAGGGGATTGAACCTAGGGGCACTGTATCACTGAGTTCCATTCCTAACCCTTTTTATTTTATTTGCTGTTTTGATTTTTTTTCAGTACTTGCAACCCAGGGCCTTGTGCATGCTTGGGTGCTAGGCAAGCACTTTATCACTGAGCAGCATCCCCAAAACTTTTTTTATTTTGAGTCAGGGTCTTGTTAAGTTGTCAAGGCTGGTCTTGAACTTGTGTTCTTCCTGCTTTGGCCTCTTGAGTTTCTGGGCTTGTGCTCCTGTGCCAGGCAATTTTGATTGACTTTTGAATGAATATTATGTGTCTAGCTAATACCAATTAGTCATGTTTACCAACTTTGCCTATCAGTATTGGATAAATTATATTCAAAAGGATAATAATAAAATTGATACCTAAAAATAAAATAGACCTAAAATATGCTCTTGGACAGGCCAATAATTGCTTTAATATCTGGGGTAAGTTATTATTGCTGTTCTCTGGAAAGCTATGTTAACAGTAGGAGCTATATTTTATATTGAGTAATTCAGAAGATATATTATATGATGCTTTTCTTATTGTTCATGAAATAACTTGGAGAAGAAAATGGTTAATAAATGGCTTTTCATAGATGATTAAACTTGATCTTCACAAGAGCTTTGGACAGCTTATTAACTAATTGGACAGTCAGTATTATTATTATTCCTATTTAAAATAGTAGTCTCTGCGATGTTAAGTAGTTGTGCAAAGATAGTATTATATATTTTATTTTGGTACTGGAGATCGAACCCAGGCCCCATATGTGTTAAGCTTAAGTAAGCATGTATACTTCAGTTATGTGCCAAGATTTTTAAATCCAGATGTTCTGACTCCAAATCCCTTGCTTCCTGACTAAAATGGAATTTCAAGGATCAACCAGGCTTAGTTCTAGTGAATGACTAGATCACATTTTATTTTGGTGATTTATCAGATATGTTATTTATGTAAATATATATAAAGCTATCTACATATATTAAATATAAAATAGGAACAGAAAGAGGAGATATTTCTAAAGTTATAAACTATAAAAACTGTGCTTTCTAGTGTAGCTAAATATAAATATATTTGAGATGACTGGCAGGTATGCGGAAGTGAGAGTGTGGCATTCAGGTCTCTGGTCTTTGCTGTTGATCTTTTTTTGTGTATTTTAGCTGCCTTTTTGGTTTTCCTTCCACAGCTTCTCGACCCTCCTGAGTGTGGCAATGGCTTCATTGAAACTGGAGAAGAGTGTGACTGTGGGACCCCTACAGTAAGTCTCCGGTGGTTTTGAAGATGGTTTTCAGGTTGTTCAGGGTCATTCCAGGTACACGTATTGAGACATAGCAGAGCAAGTGTTATACCTAGAGATTTATAGGATTTGTGGATGAAAGATTATTGTGAGTTTTACATTTATTTTTAGGAAATATCCTGCTACTTTTTATGAAATAATTCCATTTTCTGATATTTTGCAAATGTTTATGTTCCTTAGGAATGTGTCCTTGAAGGAGCAGAGTGTTGTAAGAAGTGTACCTTGACTCAGGACTCTCAATGCAGTGATGGTCTCTGTTGTAAAAAGTGCAAGGTAAGGGGCTGGAGCGGTGGCTCGGTGGTTATGGCGCTTGCCTGGCATGCGTGAGTGCGTGGGTTCAAACCCCAGCACCCACGTACACAACTGAATGTCGGAGCAATGAAAGCCATGTGAAAAACTCAATGGAAATTGATTCTGTCTGTCTGTCTGTCTATCTCTCTCTCTCTCTCTTTAAACAAAAAAAGTTCAAGGTAAATAAATGCTGCTTAATGACAAATGGACAGAAAAAAGGACATGTGATTAAGTTGCTAAGGCTGGGTAAATCTCATCTAACAATAATGGTGTCAGACACATAGTAAATGACTAAATGCCAGATGCTTACAGGACCCTCATAAAATCTTCTGATGTATACTTAATATTTTTTCCTTTTAATAGTAGTTTTCCCAAGTAAGTCAGTGAGCATCCTGAACCCTGTTCATCCTGAGGCTGTCCTTTATAGCCTCCTTGAAGAACAAGCACAGTAAATGCATCTTTGTAAAGCTAAGCAAAGATTCAGTAGATCCTTCTTTTCTTCTTGCTCATCTTGGCATTTCTCTTTTTCTCTTTGTGGGAGGCACTGGGGATTGAACTCTCTACCACTGAGATACATCCCCCAGCCCTTTTTGTTTTTTATTTTGAGATAAGGTCTCCCTGAGTTGCCCAGGCTGGCCTTCAACTCACAATGCTCCTGCCTTGGTGTCCTGTATAGCTAGGATTGTAAGCATGCATCAGTGTGCCCAGCTATAACACTTGCATTAGCTGTTGAGGGAGTGAAAGGAATACTTCAGACACAATAGTATCTTAAATATTTTATTGCACATGGAAATTGAGCAGGTATCTTTACATAGTTTATCTGATTTCATCTTGCCATTACCATCCTCATCCCTATCTCTAAGCATTTAATCCTTTATATCAAGACCAACAGTTATTTGGGACTTAATTTTCCCAAATAAATAAAATTCTGCCCCCCCTTTTCCCTCCCTCTGTCTCTTTCTCTTTTTTGGGTACCAGGGATTGAACCCAGGGGTGGTTAACCACTGAGCCACATTTTCAGAACTTTGGATTTTTTATTTTGAGAAAGTGTCTCACTAAATTGCTTAGGGCCTTGCTAAGTTACTGAGGTTGACTTTGAACTTGTAATCCTCCTGCCTCAGCCTCCCCAGTTTCTGGGATTATAGGTGTATGCCACCATGCCCAGCTTTTTTTTCTCTTTTATATGATATTTGATATAATATTCTACATTATTTCTGAGGTTTACCATCTGTCTCCAGTTTGCATGTATTTTGGAGCAGAGCTGAGCATTTATGCCATAATTGTTACAGATTCTCAGTAAATATTTTTTAAACATATGAATAAATATGCAGAATATTCTTTGTGATTATTTGCTGATTGAGTATCTTTAATGGGTTAAAGAAAGGTGTGATATAAATCTATCATAGTAAGTCTCTGCTGTGTGCCAGAGATTGTGCTAAGCTCTTTTGGTTTATATCATCTTACATCTGTATTTTTCTACCCTGGCACCATTAACATCCTTGGCTGGATAATCCTTTGATTTGAGGGTGTGTCTGGTGCATCGTAGGATGTTTAGCAGCATTCTAAGGTTCTACCCATTAGTTGCAAGAAACAGTCTTCCCAGATGTGACAACTAAGAATGTCTCCAGACATTGCCAAATGTTCCTTTGAGGGCAAAATCACCCCTGGTTGGGACCACTGTCTTAGATAATGTTCACAAGCACACTTTTGGGATAGGCGTTATTATCCTGATGTTTGTGATTGAGTGATCCGAGTCCCAGGGAGGTTAAATCACTGCAGGAGCTCATTCAGCTAGTAAGGAGTAGATGGGCAACCACATCCCAGCTCTGCTGGCAGCAGCCACATCCCAGCCCTGCTGGCAGCAGTTTCTGTTGTTTCCATTCCACCGCTGTCTTCCGGCAACTTTTTAAGGCAAGCACGGCACTGGCAGAGATCTCTGAAAGCAATCTGTAAAAAGGGAAGATTAAACCAAATGTAAAACAGACATTTTTTCATTTTGGCCAATACAACTGCTTATTCTGTCAGCTCCTCCAACTGCTATAACAAGGGATCCCAAATCACTTATTTTAATCCTTGATGTTTAATGTCTGCCCATCTGTAAAATGCGTGTAATTGCACCTTTCTTTTTCCTCTTTGACTTTCAGAATTAGGTTCTTTGTGATATAATCATTGCAAGGAACAAGTACAGAATAATAAAACACCTCATACAGAGTGACATGATTAGTTACTGTCCTGTAATATACCAGTCCAGTAAAATCTATTTTGCCACTTTCTCTACCCTAGACCCTCCCACATAGTCCTGCTCTGAGGAACCAGAGGCAGGATAGTGAACGGAGGAGGGGAAATAACGACTAAGATGAGAAATTGTTTGTATCTCTACCTTTTCTTCGTCTATGCATAATAATGTATAAGCAAGGTTGGCAAATATTTTCTACAAAGGGCTATATAGTAAACAGATTTTCATAAAGTGTCATAATTACTCAGTTCTTCCTTTGAAAGAAGCCATGGAGGGGCTGGAGCGGTGGCTCGGTGGTTATGGCGCTTGCCTGGCATGCGTGAATACACAGGTTCAAACCCCAGCACCCACATACACAGCTAAGTGTCCGAGCAGAAGGCCATGTGAAAAACTCAATGAGGATCGATTCTCTCTCCCTCCCTCCCTCCCCCCCGCCACTGTCCTTGAAGGAAAAATAAATAAATAAATGAAAAGAAAGAAGCCATTGAAAATGCAAAAACAATGTGTGTGGCTGAGCTGCAGTAGTACTTTATTTGTAAGGATAGGTAGTCAGCCAATTTGGCCCTCAGGCCATAATTTTGGACCTCTGTAGTAAGAAATTTCTTGCTTTCTTGGTTATTATTTTCTTCCTCCCATAATAAGCTACAATACAGCAGGAATTTTGGTTGATTTATTTATGACTATATTCCAGCACTTAGAGCAAATCTTCCTTTACTGTACTTTCTTTCCAAAATTTCTTGGAAATTCTTGAATGTTTTTACTCTCATCTAAACTCTACCTCAAATATGCTCATATTTCTGCTTTATAATCTAATTGACTTGGCCCAATTTTAAAGGTGGATCAGACACGTAAAATAAAATTATTTTGCTTATTTACTTATTTTTATGGTCCATTTACCCCCACTAAAATGCAAGTTCTTTGTGAGCAAGGTTCTTGTGTTTTGTTCTCTACCAAGTCTCCAGTGACTAGAATAGTGCTTAGCATGTCCTAAGTGCTTAGTAAGTACTTGGTGAATGAATGAATAAGCACAAGTTTTGTTTGACTCACGTACAAATATCTTTTGAAATCCTGATTGGAGCTGGTGGGCTGCACATGATCTAGGAACTGCAGGAGACTTAGTACCAGGAAGGTTCTGAATGGGGGAAGAAGGAGTGGTTTGCACAGAAGTCAGGAAAGCCAAATAACATGTATGCTTGTGTTAGCAAAGACTAAAGCACAGACGGATCCAGCCCTAAATGTCAGTGTTTTGGAGAGGGAAAGGAAAGGAGTTGGAGAGGGAAGGAGATGTATAACTTTATGTAACTTTGTTCTCTTTTGTTATTATGAGTACCCTTGCACTTTATGAATCCATGTGGTTAAAAATGTATTTATTCAACTGCATAAAAAAAATTTCCAGTGATTGAAAGCAAACAGACAAATAAATGAAAAACAAAAACAAACAACCCCCCCCACAGACTCCAGACTGCTATCCATAGGCACAAATAATAGGAACACTAGAAAAGGGTAAATGATCAATAATTTAATCTGTGTCTAATGAGGCACAGGAAAAAAAGGGAAGAGAAAGCTTGGGAGGATATGGCTTTCCCAGAAAATGTCTATGATTCAGTCCCCAATGTAACTTTCAAATCTTGGCAAATAAGAGATCAAAAAAATGTTATATGATAAAGGTGTGAATAAAAATGAAGGGTGAAGCCTAAATCTAAAATCTCCTTGGCAGAAACGACTACTAGAACATGTACAAGCAAACATTCTTGTGGAGATGTACCATCAAGCGCTGTCCTATTTTAGTAGGGTAATATGAGGCTCATATGTGATGAATATGGAAGTTACTTCGTACATAAGAAGCTGCCACTTATAACTTTTCAAATAGTGTTTTGTTCAGTAACTGTGGTTTTCACAGACTATCATTTTAAAATAGCTTAAGGTATTCCTATTCAAACATTTTTCATTTTGCTTTTTTAAGATGATACTATGAGAGCTTAGTTCCTTCTAGTCTTACAAATCAATTTTTGTTCATTTTAGTTTCAGCCTGTGGGGACTGTGTGCCGAGAAGCAGTCAACGATTGCGATATTCCTGAAACATGTTCAGGAAATTCAAGCCAGGTAATGTACAAAGTAATTATTCTAAACCATAGTGGGAAAAGTAGGGGTATCTTTAGTGTGCTTGCCCCCTAAGAGAAATGTACATGGACAAGATTCCATGGGTTTCTTTCACATCACCTCTCACTTTCTTAGTAGAAATTTGAGTTTTAGTGATCAGAATTTGAGCAAATGTGCAGCATAATTTTGTTTTAATGTTGAGCTCATCTAAGACTGTATGCATACCTTAAGTATTTTGTTTTTATTTTAAGTAAGGATTAAATGGCATTTTACTGTTTTCTACCTAGTAAAGAAAAAAAGCAAAACACAACAAAATGGAAGACCCACTCTTCAGCTGGCTAAAACAGGAGCCAGCTGAGGCAGAGTGACCCATGGAGCTGTGGGTTCTGAGAAGAGACGCTTTTCTCTTCCTTGTCTCCTACATAACTCAGATAATTGTATCACCTTCACCATTAATAGTCATCCTTTAATACTGTGATTTATACATAGATACTGTTTATTTATAGACAGACATGCTGGGGAAATCACAATCTGTGTTGTAGGTTTATAGAGTTAAAAATGGTCAATCCTCACTTCACATAGTTGTGCTGAACTATAAAAATGACCATGCAAGTTGAAACCATGCAACCAGTCTTAATGATCAATGGAAAGTATAGTTGTTTTGTGATTTTTAAAAAATGCTGTCAAAGAAAAATTTCCATACTGATGGTTTAAAGTGCACAAGGAAATGAAAAAAAATTAGTATTTATATAGCACACTATAAATTAAAACAAATGTTGAGAATTAAAGTATTATATTTCTTTTTACAAAACTTATGAGGCATGGTTTGAATTTTGCTCACTGCTGCTTCTTGTGAACCTTACGATACAGAGTGGGTATCTATCTGTGCCTTGCCACGCTGTCGGACTTCTAAGTTTGGAACTGCATTCAGTGTCTTGTCCTCCGTGCTTTCAATGCTGTGGAATATCTCTGAGAGGTGTGAAGATGTGCCCATGGAGTGTCTTGACAGTGTCTTCTTGTGTCACCTCTTCCCCTGTTATGTCCTGCCTACTTCATTTATGCCAGTGAATCTTCCTTCCCTAGGTTCCTCTGTAATTTCATTTGCATTCAATTTGAATTTCACTTACGGTGTCATCACTTTCATTTCTTGGCTGCACTTTCATCTTTGTTGGCCAATTCCCTCTTTTGATTACCCATTTTTTAAAATGTCACATGACATCACTAGAAGACAAAGAGGCAACACATACTTGGTTGTCTGTGTGTGAGTTGAATAAGCAGATGGTCAGTGACAATCGCTGACAGACTTTAAAAGAAGGGACAAGATGGGTCACCGATCATGATGGACATGTTATTTGCCTCTTGACCATCTGACTAAAGAGCAAAGCTTGTGCTTTATGCAGTTACTCCCATTAATATACTGTGATCACTGAAAATGAAACCATGTTGTGTGGGGGACTGGTGTTATTTAATAAAACCAGAGAAACTGAAACTCATGTATAGCTGAGTTGGGACTTCCCACATTTTTTTCCCCAGAGAAGAAGGCATCAATAGCAGTATGCCTATAATAACAATTAAAAATTATGTATTTTGATCTGGAGAGGTGGCTCAGTGGTATAGCGCTTGCCTGGCATGTGGAAGGACCTGGGTTTGATCCCCAGCAGCATATACACAGCTATAAGTATCAGAAAAACAAAAACCAGATGAAAAAATTTAAAAATTAGCTCATACTTTTTTTTCTTAAAAAATTATTTTAAAGGAATCACACAAAGAGATTAAAGATTTCTATGTAAAATTATTGTTCCCTTTTTAATTAGCAGTGTTTTCCAAGTTAACACCCAATGATGTCGAGGATTCAATGAATAATTACCTCCATGGCTCCTATACAAAAAATTTATTAGAGCCCTGTGGTGAAATAAGCAGAAAATTTGAAAGAACCATAAGTCCAAAAAGTATATGTGAAGAAAGATGCTCTTTTGAATTAGTTTTAATGGTCTAAATTAATTGGGGATAACCATAAGTAATCATTGTAGTGCATGGTTGACTTTAAGCAATGCATTATATTTGTTAAAGATGGTACCTATAAAAAAAAGTTCATTATAACATGAGGAAATTCATATGACAAAAATAAAGCAAAGAAGAAAAACACAAAATATCTATACTTCGACCACACTTGTGTTTAAAAAAATCTAAAGAACAAGGTAGAGATAAAATGTACTAGAATATAGAAAATAGCACTTTTTTATTTATTTTATTCAGAAATTGAACAATCAAACAAGCTTCTAACGAAATAATATATATATAACTTCTGACAATTAGATTTACCCCCAAGAGGCCCCCCCCAATTACCCACCCTTATCCCTCCACCCCTTCCTTCCCTGTACGTCTCTACAAATGCCTTAGATTGTATGACATTATACCTTGTCCGAATTTAAAACATGATAATAGACCTCCTTTCTCAATGGCCAGGGTCTAGCTCCAGCCTCCACAGATGAGTGAAGACGTTCCACCCTTGGTTCTCTGGGTTATGCTGATTTCACTCAACATAATTTCTTCCATAGCCATCCATTTACCTTCAAAGGCTGCAATATCATTGTTTCTAATTGCTGTATAAAATTCCATGGTATAAATATACCACAGTTTTTGGATCCATTCATCCAGTGAGGGACAACTGGGTTGTTTCCATAATTTAGCTATTGTAAATTGAGCTGCTGTGAACATAGATTTTGATGTGTCACTGTAGTGTGCTGATTCTAAATCCCCTGGAAAAATACCCAGGCAAGGAATAGCAGGATCATATGGTGGGTTCATCCCTAGTTTTTTGAGGATTCTCCATACTGCTTTCCAGAGGGGCTGTACCAGTCTGCAGTTCCACCGATTACAAAAACACAAACAACCCAATCAATAAATGGGCCAAAGAGCTAAATAGAAACTTCTCAACAGAGGACATTGATCAAGCCAATGAATACATGAGAAAGTGCTCTAAATCTCTAGTAATTAGAAAAATGCAAATGAAAACTACATTAAGATATCACCTCACGCCAGTCAGAATGGCAAAAATGAAGAAAATTAACAATAATAGATGCTGGAGGGGTTGTGAAGAGACAGGTACACTAGTGTACTGTTGTGGAAAATAACACTTTTGGGTAGTGGAATGTCTTCTTGTTTTTTCTCCTTTATTTACATTTCCCAACTTTTCCCCAATGATTATACAATCATACATTTTTTGTTGCTATAGAAATTTTAAAATTTCTGTCTGTAGCCTGACAAAATGCTTTATAATTTTGTACCAATGCTTCAAGGCAATATGATGAAGTTATAAAGCATGTCGTTTCCAACATTAATTCTAGAAGTAGACTTCTCATTGAAAGACATTTCTTGGAGTGAAAGGTCTGCATTGCTACTCCTGGCAGAAGAGGGGAAATGAATTA
>PVKS010002701.1:0-104134 GCA_004027875.1 Aplodontia rufa | reverse complement strand
ACTATAGAAATTTTAAAATTTCTGTCTGTAGCCTGACAAAATGCTTTATAATTTTGTACCAATGCTTCAAGGCAATATGATGAAGTTATAAAGCATGTCGTTTCCAACATTAATTCTAGAAGTAGACTTCTCATTGAAAGACATTTCTTGGAGTGAAAGGTCTGCATTGCTACTCCTGGCAGAAGAGGGGAAATGAATTATTGCTCCATCTATGGACGTACTCTTTGCTTTGGGCTCTTCCTTTTCTTGCTCTGAGGAATAGTGATCTGTATGAAACAGGTGCTCTTAAATATGTTGTTCACTGGGTCTATTGCAGTCAGTTCTTTTCATTCTTTTCTTTTGCCTCTGCATAGTCGATTATATTTGCCTCTCGTAGGTTCCCATTTTTAGGGGGAAAGTGCACCAATTGTATTTCCTCTTGCATTCTCTTGTTCTTCTGTTTTTATGTATAGATGATTTTAAGGGACTAGGTATATTATCAGATATGATCTTTAAAAATGAAAACATTAAAGGGATTAGATTGGCATGATATTTTGCTTTGTGTTTGGTTCATGGTTTGTTCTCTTTTCCTAGTGTTCCCCTAATATTCATAAAATGGATGGATATTCATGTGATGGTGCTCAGGTAGGTCATTTTACTTTTCCCTAAATTTTTCATGTGGCACCACCATGAAAGAAATACTGAAATCTTGTCAAAATTAGGAAGATCAGTTTAAAAGTTCCATAATCAATTCTGAAGATAAAAGGGCTTTATAATACCTGTCTGCTATTTTTCCCAGTTGTATTTCCTTTTTTTAAAGTTTTCTGACATAAGCAGACATTGCATTGCTAAGGGGTATTTGCTTTTCCATTTTAGGGAATTTGCTTTGGAGGAAGATGTAAGACCAGGGATAGACAATGCAAATATATCTGGGGACAAAGTAAGTAAACAGTGTGGCTTCATAGTTTTTCTTTCTTTTCAAATTATTTTTATTGGTGCATAATTATAAGGCTTGGTTATTTTAGAAGTAGGATATCAGGCACACTTCCTAGGAACATGTGTGCTGGAAACAATTTTTTTTTTTTCACTTTACAACTGGAGGATTTTCAAAGCTATGGCAGGTGTTAGCGTAGGTACTTTTCTGGAAATTAGAGAAAGACACCTCCTTTGAGAAGACCTGACTGTACACTTCCTGGCTAGCTGGCAGCGCCTGTGGACAAGACAGACGGTGACTTTACTGCCAGGCAGGCAAAGCCCATGCCAGAGCGCACAGCTTGGAGAATAGAGCAGAGCTTGATTTCAGCTTCTCAGTGGAGTGCCCGTAAGCAAAACCTGTGTCACCATATGGGACGGTCAGAGACCCTGGATAGACCATCCTTGACTTAGATAGATCCAAGCATTATAGCTAGAGCTGCTGCTCCTTCCTCAGTTTATTTCTTAAGTTCTAGCTGGCTTTCCTAGTTGTAGGTGAAATTCTATTGAGATTGCTCTTACATATTTGAAAGAAATTTTAATGTTAATTCTCTTAAAATTTGTCAGAGTTTCAGAGAAAATATGTTAACATTTATATTTGCCATATTATTTAATTTATACTGTATTTAAATTTATATTTAAATATATCTATGTTTTTCTAGAAGTATTACTGGCCTACACTTTTGGAGACAGATTTTCTTTTAAACTCTTTATTTTAGAAGGAAATTTGCATTAGATAAAAAAATGTATAAAAATAATGAGAATCCTTAGTTGCAATAGGAAATGGCTATAATCATTTTAGGAGGGAAAGTATATGGTTTTTCGGTTTGTTTGCTTTTTTTTTTTTTTTGGTACTAGGGTTAGAACCCAGGTACACTTAACCACTGAACTACATCCCCAGCCCTTTTTATATTTTATTTTGAGACAGGTTCTCTCTAGGTTACTTAGGCTGACCTTGAACTTGGAATCCTGCTATCTCAAGTCTCCCCAGTCGCTGGGATTATAGGTGTGCACCACCACACCTGGAGTGTATGTTCTTTTGAATTGCTAAAAACATTGAGAGTGGAGGAAATTTAGTAATACAAGTTTACACTCTAAGCAGAGATACTTTGTTTCCTCCACCTCAGAAAAAATAGTTGTTTTCAGTAAGAAGTAGGAAAAGAAAATTCCTATATAATTAGTTGCTTATAACATTGAATATCTGTTATCTGAAATTCTTATTATCAGAAGTGTTTCAGATTTCAGATATTTTTCTGGTTTGGGAATATTTGTATATAGATAGTGAGACATTTTGGGGATGGAACTCAAGTCTAAACACAAAATTCATTTATGTTTCATATGTACCTTATTCATATATGTAGTATGCACCTACATAGTATTATATAGTATTTGTAAAATATATGCCTGTGTTTTGACTGTGACTCATATTGTGAGAACAGGTATGAAATTGTCCACTTGTGGTGTTATGTTTGTACTCTAAAAGTTTCAGATTCAGAGGGATTTGGTTGGGGGTGTAGTTCAGTGCTAGAGCACTTGACCAGCATTTTGGATTTCAGATTTTTAGATTAGGGATGCTTGACTTGTATGTGAGTCATCTTTTGATTAGTTTTAAGACGTTGTTTTTCTTTAACTCAGATAACTCTATCAACCTACCCAAGCTTTAGAAAAGATAAAAACCTAACAAAGAAGCTGGCATACTTTAAAATGTCATTTGACTTTCAGAGACTTTGAATGAACTCAATCTCACCTAAAAACAAAATAAGATTGTTTCTGAAAGCTGTTGACAATTAGTAAGCAAGGTAGAAATTGGACTGCTGTTTCTTGAATCAATTGTAGTGCATAACTATTCTAATGAATATGACTTTTTGATTAATAAAGTTTGCTAAGTAAAAATTTCATGCATTATATTTGTCAAAGAGATTACAGCATCAGTTATTTGTTCAAGGAAACATTTAGTAACATCGTCCTCTAATTATTATCCAAGTCCTAAGGAGTGTTCTTGCAGTCAGTAGCCCAAATCCCATCAGTTATTTAAATATATGTATTTCCCCAATTTCAAATGAACAATCATGAAAAATGCGTCTGAGTCAAGGATGTGTGATGTAGGAGAATTCTTATAGGTCATGGGTACAGTTTTTGTTTTGGGCATTGGTAACACTGAAGAAGAATCCTTGAACTGTGTAGTTTTTCATTTACTGCAAAAATTTTGAGCAGCACATATGTTACACCTCTCACTGATAGAAAATTCTGTTCTGCTTCAGAGGTGACAGCATCAGACAAATACTGCTATGAGAAACTGAACATCGAGGGGACAGAGAAGGGTAACTGTGGGAAAGACAAAGACACATGGATACAGTGCAACAAACGGTGAGGTGGAGCCGCTAGCCCAGAGTTTGTCCCTCAGTTACAAGTGTAACTTTTTGAGTGACTAGGATGTTCTCATTTTCTGTATCGCACAAAGAATGCTCTTGCCTGTTCCCTTCATCTCTTCCCAGGATTCCTGCTTCACAAGGGCTCCCACATCTTGACAGGTACCTTGACTTCTCTCCCAAGAACTAGGTCATCCTTGCTGCTCCTGCGTAATTTTTTTATCTAGGGGGCACCTCCCAGACTATCAAAAGCAACAAAAATTGAAGGCACCGGAATATGTACTCAGTACCGTTGAGCAATTAACTAGCTCTGACCTTTCATCCTGGTTTTTCCAAAGGTCTCAAGTCTCACTGTCAGTGATCCTTGACTCTACTTTTCTTCTGCACATTGTCCAAATGCCAAATTATGACCATTCTTTCTTTTTGCTCCTCCACCATTTTATCTTTCCCTTCTTTTTCATTCCTATTGTCATTATCCTAAGACCTATAATAATTCTCAACTATTACAAAATTCTATAATAGCTTTCTCTGCCAGCAGTACCTAGAATACTTCCATCAGAATAATCTTTTCCTGAATCTTTTTCTGAATCCAGTTTTTTTGTTCAAATTTTACTAGTTCCATATAACTAATTAATAGCAAGAATAGTACCCAATATTTACTGAGTGCACACTATGTGTTAAGTACTGTATCACACTTTGTATAAACTATGCCATTTAATCTTTATGGCAGTCCTCTCAGTTCATGGGTGAGGAAACTGAGGCATAGTCTATTAAGTTGCTCAAGATTGTGTAGCTAGGATTTAATAGGAACAGAATTAGAATTCAGGCAGTCTGACTATAGAACACTCTCAACCATTTTGCTGAATGTCATACCATCTTATCTAACAAAGAACCTTAGTTTAGAGCTATACCTCTTCCATTATTTGTCCCAACCTACATTTTTTGTCTTTTTTACGCTTCCCAAATCTAGATAACGTTACTCTTCCTAATAGGTACATTACATTATCCTTCATACCTATGTTTCTGCTATCCATTCTTCAGAATCAGTATTTTGGAGTTTTTTCTTTTAATTTAATTTAATTTTGTTTTGAGACAGGATCTCATTAAATTGCCCAGGCAGACCTTGAACTTAATCCTCCTGCCTCAGCCTCCTGAGTCATAGGGATTACAGGTGTGCTCCACCATGCCTGGCTCCTCAGAAGCAGTCTGCATAACCCATTCCATCACCAGTAAAAAGTTTATCCATCCTCAAAGCCCAATTGGAAAATGCTTTCTTCATAAATTATTTTGTGATTTGCTCTAGAAATAAATCATCTCCCTCTTCTCCTATGAACTCCAACACTCCTCTGTATTATTCTTATGGCACTTTTCCCCAACTCCATGTTTTATAGTTATTTATATATGTTATTTCTCTTCTCATCCAGAGTGTAATTTCCTTAAGGATAAAGATCATGACCAATTTTCTTTATCTATTTTAAATTACTCAGAAGATTAATACTCATAAGTGAAACTCAGAAAACTATCTTCTGTGTTGAAAAGCATTTCTGTTTATGATAGTTATAGTAAAATAAAGATACAGTTTTATGTTATTTTCAAATAATCAATTTATATATATTTTAATGTTGGTGATAGAGATCCTAATTTTTCTGTTATCTATTTGATAAAGTCTGATGTTTCCATATATAATTTTGCTTGACTGCTAATAAATCTTCATAGATATTAAAATATATTTTATTATTATCTCTACCAATAACTAAAATGTGTCAGACATAGAGAATATATAGTATTTTGTACCAGTGGAAATATTTTATAAGTTAGAATCTTATGTGATAATAGCTGAACTACTGAAATATTTTATTTATTTTCCTGGTACATAGAATTGAAGCCAGGGGTGCTCTACTACTGAGCTACATCTCCAGTCCTTCTTATTTTGTTTTTACTTTGAGACAGGGCCTAAGTTGCCAACATTGGCCTTGAACTTGAAATCCTCCTGCCTCAGCCTCTGAAATATTTTAAAGATGGAGAGATGAGCTTTGGTGACTGGGAATCTATAAACTATATGTAAAATATATCTTATTTGATTCTGGGAGATAGTTGGGAGAAATGTCTTTATTCCAAAAGAATACTTACCTTAAGGTCGTTCATTTACTCAACAAATGCTAAAAAACAGTTATCATATCCAGTGATGTGTTAAGGCACGAGATTCTGATGTAAAAGAAATCTATATGCTAGGTAGTTTTGCTAGGTGAGCACTTGAACTAAAAAGCCGTAAAGGAAAAGCTAGAAAACAATTGGGAGTTTGATACAACAGTAAGAGTTTATGAGGGGCTGGAGCGGTGGCTCAGGGATTGCGGCGCTTGCCTAGCATGCTCAAGTACATGGGTTCAAATCCTGACAGCTAAGTGTCGGAGCAATGAAAGACATGGTAAAAACTCAATAAAAATTGATTCTCTCTGTCTCTCTCACTGTCCTTCTCTCTTAAACAAAAAAGGAATTTTTGAGAAGCTACTTTTTAAGGCAGGAGGAAAACTTATTGGCCTTATTTTGCTTGGCATATGAGTAAGTAATATAGTTGATGGAAAATGACTGCTAAAATGAGACAAGATTATCCTTCTGATTGTAGAAGGTTTGTTATATCTTTGGGGGAAGACTTAAAGTGAGTAATTGGTCCACTTTCAACACAGGGATGTGCTTTGTGGTTACCTTTTGTGTAATAACATTGGCAATATTCCGAGGCTTGGAGAACTCGATGGTGAAATCACATCCACTCTGGTTGTGCAGCAGGGAAGAACATTGAACTGCAGGTAACTATCTAACCACTCTGTGAGAATCGGTCATCATACTTCCTAGGAATGCAGCCTAGGACTGCTTCTGTTTTCAGTTCATGTGCCTGTTAGTAAACCCAAATAGAATTTGGCCCATAGAGGCCAAATAGAAAAGAGATAAAAAGAGGATAAGAATTAGTTGGATGTGGAATAGTATGTGGTCGCTAGGGATGTGTTTAGTTGGTCAGTAAAATCTTGCAGAATGTAGCTTGCATTTCTTTCTGTTAAGGAAAGTGAATGGCGACTTTTGGGTAAAATCAGTGGGTTAAATATATGCTTCTACTTTTGCTTCCTTCTGAATTCCCACTAACATGCTCTAAATGGGTCATTTTAAGAGTAGATATGTCCACTGGAAGGCATGGAAAGGGAGAGGAGACAGCAGCAACACAATTTGGGGATGTGTGAAGCAAATGGTTGTATGGCACATGACTTATGAAAAGCTAAGAAGGTAGATTGTCTCAGTAATGGGGACAACTGACACCCAACCAAAGATACACTGTCACTTCCTAGAAGACTTAGAAACTGGCAATAGCATCCACTTTTGGAAAATGTAGAAAAGCAGTCTGGGGGAATGTGCTGAAATTGGATGATTCAAAGAATAGATACACTGATTATTTCTCCAACTCAACTAAAATGGGGACTACCCACCCTCCCATAGTGATTTGGGCTTATATGTACTTACAGAGGAAAAAATACAAGCTTTCCAAGCTGCAGGACAACTGGGGATATTGATATCAGGGTTATATGGAAGTGGTCCAACCTCAGAGTGATGTTCAGTCTGAATGCCCTAAAATTTCCATCATCTGTTTGGTTCTGCCAATTAGATAGACTATCAGACATGAGAATCCAGCCCTCCACATGAAAAATAGGGGGAAACAGAAAACCACTTATTAATATTTATGAGAGACAAGAGACTTCTCTCATTAAACAAGGGAATAGGCTATTACCTTTAAAAAAAGGTGAGGGGAACATTCAGAGAAGAAAAGAATGCTGTTAGAAATTGAAATATAAAAATATGATGGTGGAAATTAAACTTTGGAGTTGAAATTATCTCCCTAAAAATAGGCAAAAAAAGGCAAGAAAATTGAACATAGAAGAAAAGACACAACAATTAGAATAGAAATAATGAAGGACAGAGAGCACATCAGGGAGGAAATTGTCAATGAGTAACTAGAACTAAAGGGCTTAAGTTTCCATTTTAACAGTCTCACTAGGTATCAGCTACAGTGAGTGTAATTAGAGGCACGTCTAAATATATACTTATGAAATTTTAGAACCTTGGGGTAAAGAAAAGAATGCCAGAAGTTTTCCATAAAGGAGGAAATATCAAAACCTTAAGACTTAAAATGGCTTAAGACTTATCAGCAGGAACCCTGGGAGTCAGAAGACCATATAGATTATTTACAAGTTAGAATTTTTTACTAAAATATCAAATCTGGTGTGAGAATAGAAAAATAGACTTTAATTTCTCCAAAATTTATTATTTTATATTCTTTCTTAGGAAGTTATTAGAAAAAAATGCAGGAGCCAGGTAGCGGGTGGAGGAAACAAAATATCCAAAGAGAGAAGAGAGAAGGTTATCCTCAAATTGATAGTTTGGGGAAGTCCAGGATTTGTAGCTCTGTGCCAGGTACACGGGGACAGCCAGAACAGATAGGAGTAGCTCAGAAACTCAAGGAAAGATTTCTACAGGAAGATCAGACACATCTGCTGTAGGGATTTTGATAGCAGAGCTATTGGATTCGTTTTGAGTTAATGATGGTAAATTCTCAGAAAAGTAGGCAAAGTAATAGTAAACAAGTGAAAAACATCAAACTAAGGGAAAATAAAAAGTGGTACAGGCAAAGAAAGGGTTTTATCTTGACATTATGCTATCAACTGAAAAGCATTTACATAGTTACATTAATGTACATGTTTGTTCTAGATTTAACTATTGATTAAAATTGATGACAAAAGGAGAGTAGAAATGGGAAATTGTGTGTGGTGTGGGAGGGGGAGTGAAAAGGTAAATCCCTCAATTCCATGCAAGGAAGTCAATTGATGACACCTAGAACCGAGAAGTAAAAAACAATGAAATAAACTTATCATTTAAAGATACATCCATAAATGGAAAAAGAATCAATCAACAGTAGAAAGTGTTCTCCTAGGAGAGCTGTATGGTGAGGAGGAGTGCTTTATTCCATTAAAAAAAACAATTTTTTATTTGACTCTTTAAACTATGTACATGTATAATTTTTACGAAAACCACAAGAATAGGGATTTTTATATTTACATTGATAGCACCACATTGATTATGAGTATGCATTTTCAATTCTTATCCTCTTTATTTCCTCATAACATGTGACCTCTGAATGGTAAAGCTGCCATAATTTAGTCATTCTCAAAAGTAATTTCTACATATGTAATGTTTTGGGAAATATAAAATAAAGCCATTTCTTATCTTTATTTTTCACACATCTGGAATCTGAAAACCTATTCAAATCTAATAATAATGAACTTATTGGACTTACATAGGTAGTCCAGGCAAAATAGTGAAGCTGTTTCATCAGGTACATATATTTAAATCCTAAACAATATCAATTTGTCAGAAAAGAATTAAAAGATTTAATTGTCTGCTTTATTTCCATTTGAACATGCTTATACTACTGGTTTTTACTAAATAATATATAGAATATAGAACAAGTGGTATCACCCCCTTTTTAAAAATTAAATAATAAGTAGAAAATAGAAGAGTAATATTGTCAATTTTTGAGAATATTATCAAAATGAATATGAATTAATAGAGCCCCATTTCCTTTTTGCTCCCACTTATTTTTAGTGGTGGGCATGTCAGGCTTGAAGAAGATGTGGATCTTGGCTATGTGGAAGATGGGACACCTTGTGGTCCCCAAATGATGTGTTTGGAACACAGGTGTCTTCCTATGGCTTCCTTCAACTTTAGTACTTGCTTAAGTGGTAAAGAAGGCACTGTTTGTTCAGGAAATGGAGTAAGTATTCAGCGTAACTATTCATTTCTTTTATATCATAGAAATAGAAATGATCCTAAAATGCTTTTTTTTTCTCACTTTTTTGGTGGACTATAGTTATGCATATTGATGGGATTTGTTGTTACATATTTGTACATGCACACAATATAACAATATAATTTGGTCAATATCTCTCCTCAGCACTTCCCCCCTCCCTCCGCACCTTCCACCACTTGGTCCATTTCTTCTACTACTCCTCTTTGATTTTTAGGAAATCCATCTCCACCTTTGTTTTCCTTTCTCCTTTCTAGCTTCTGCATATGAGTGAAAACATACAACCCTTAACCTTCTGAGTGATTTATTTTGCTTAACATGATGGTCTCTAGTTCCATTGATTTTTCCTGCAAATGCCATAATTTCATTTATATATATATATATATATATATATATATATAAATTTCATTTATATATATATATATATTTATTTATTTATAACAGTTTCTTTATCCACTCATCTGTTGATGGACAGACACCCAGGCTGATTCCATACTTTGGCTATAGTGAATTGTACTGCTATAAACATGAGTATGCTTGTATCACTGCAGTAAGATGACTTTAATTCTTCAGAATAAATACCAAGAAGTAGTATATCTGGGTCATGTGGTGGTTCCACTCCTCATCTTTGGAGGAGCCTTCACACTGATTTCCATAAGGTTGTACTAATTTACAGTTCCACCAACAGTGTAAAAGTGTTCCTTTTTTTCTACAACCTCTCTGGCATTTGTTTTTATTTGTATTCCTGATGACTGCCATTCTGGCTGGTATGAGATAAAATCTCAGTGTAGTTTTGATTTGCATTTCCCTAATTGCTAATAATGTTGAACATTTTTTCATGTATTATTTATTGGCCATTTATATTTCTTATTTTGTGAATTGTCTGTTTAATTCATTTGCCATTTATTAGATTTTTTTTGGTGTTAAGTGTTTTGAGCTCTTTATATATTCCAGATAGTAATCCTCTGTCAGAAGAGTAGCAAAGATTTTGCTTCCGTTCTGTAAGCTCTCTTCACATTCCTAATCATTTCATTTGCTATGTGGAAGCGTTTTAATTTAATGCTGTCCTACATATTAACTCTTGGCATTTTTTCCTGAGTTTTAGAGGTCCTATTGAGAAAGTTGTTGCCTGTGCCTAACAACTAGAGTGTTGACCCTGTTTTCTTCTAGGAATTGTATAGTTACTGGTCTAATTCCAAGGTCTTGGATCCATTTTGAGTTTATTTTTGTGCAGGATGAGAGAAAAGAGTCTAGTTTCATTCTTCTACATGGATAACCAGTTGTCCCAGCACAATTTGTTAAAAAGGCTGTCTTTTTTCCAGTGTATGGTTTTGGCACCTTTGTCAAGTATCAGATGACTGTAGATGTGTGAGCTTATCTCTGTGCCTTCTGTTCTGTACCATTGGTTTATGTGTCTGTTTTTATGCCAGTACCATGCAGTTTTTGTTACTATAGCTGTGCAGCATAATTTGAAGTCAGGTATTGTGATGCCTCCAGCATTGCTTTTTTAGCTTAGAATTTCTTCAGCTATTCTGGATCTTTTATTCTTCCAAAAGAATTTTGAATTTTACAACTGGGTTTTCTAGTTCTGTGAAGAATGTCATTGGTATTTTGATGGCGATTGCATTGCATTGCTTTAGGTGGTGTGACCACTAAAATGCTTTTTCCATAATTATAGAAGCATGATTATCTATATCTGTCATTTTTGATCACAGTCATTAGAATATTTTTTGTTGAATATTCTGAGAGAGTCTGGGAATAAGAAAGGGGATTAACTTCCTAACAAAATTCTTATAAAATCCTTTCTTATGTTAGTGTGATTTCATGTTATGTAATCCCAGTTTTTTACAGGTGAACTAGGAAACAAATTTTAACAAATTGGAACGGGACTTTTTTTGTTGTTGTTTTTTTTTTTTTTAATGGGGAGTTAAAAGGAGTGGCTGTGGCCACAATATTTAACTACTGGTGTGCTCTAGGCACTGATCCATCTGAACAGGCCATATGTGACTTTTGTGGCTACCCCAGTCACTACCAACTGAGGATAAACCCTAGAAATAAGAAGAAAACAATTTAGGGAAATATTTATCATAGATGAATAAAAATAATGGTGGTTAAAAGACTTTTTTTTAAAGAGAGAAGGAGTGGGGGCAGAGAGAATCAATTTTTATTGAGTTTTTCACATGGCTTTCATTGCTTTGACACTTAGTTGTATACATGGGTGCTGGGGTTTGAACCCATGTACTTGCGAATGCTGGGCAAGCACCATAACCGCTGAGCTGCTGGGCAAGCACCATAACCGCTGAGCTACTGCTCCAGCCCCTTGAAAGACTTTTAATTGTGTTATTTCAGTTATGTTTCAGGTAATGTAATTCCTATATAAATAAGTTTAATAGGTTAAGGTTAAGGATTTGCCCTCTATTCACACTTACAGTTTGTCATTTTTAGCCAGGAATTTCTATGCTAACAATTTTTTTTTTTAGTTCTTTGTCTTTTAGCATGTGATAATGATTAGCTTTTTATTCCTGTGCTAAATTCTCTGCTTGAACTTGTATTATCCAGGTGAGGTAACAGTTCTGTTTTGTAATTGTAAGCCTTCAGTCTTTCTTTCATTATTTTTATTCAGAAATTTATTTGTTGAACAAACAAGCTTCTGATGAAATAATATAATATATATATATATATAAAGTCTGAAAATTAGATTTACCCTCAAGAGCCCTCCCAATTACCCACTCTTATCCCTCCCCCGATTCCCAATACATCTCTATAAATGCCTTAGGTTGTATGGCATTACAACTTATCTGGATTTAAAACATGATAATAGACCTCCTTTCTCAATGGCCAGGGTCTAGTTCCAGCCTCCACAGATGAGTGAAGACATTCAACCCTTGGTTCTCTGGGTTATGCGTATTTTGCTTAGCATAATTTCTTCCATAGCCATCTATTTACCTTCAAAGGATGCAATATCATTGCTTCTAATTGCTGAGTAAAACTCCATGGTATATATGTACCACAGTTTTTGGATCCATTCATCCAGTGAGGGACATCTGGGTTGTGTCCATAATTCAGCTATTAATTGTTTCCATAATTTAGCTATAAATTGAGCTGCTATAAACTTTTTTTAAGAGCATGTTTATTTTATTTCAAGCTCTAGCCAACCACCACTGATATAGAGACTCAAATATTAGGCACACAATTAATGTAGAATGAACAAATAGTCTAAAACAAAGTTCTAGAATACAATATAGCCATGTGCCTGCCTCTAAAAGCACTTGTGATGAAAAGAAGTATCTACATCAAAATAAAGAGGCAAATACCATTTGTACCAGACAGACACAAGTGCTGACAACACCGGCAACAGAAGTCTACGTACCACTTCCTAAATCAGTGATTCTACTTTACTAAAACACAGTGCCAGAAATTTTCTGTTAAGAATTCATACCAATAATCTCTAATGAGTGGTGAAAAGTTAAAGAATATGGCTCAAGAAAGATCTTAGAGTCCGCCCTCCACCCCAAGAAATAATGCCCAACCTCCACTCATTGTAACTTTATTTTATGTAGTTTTATGTCTTTAAATTTTATTTTCTTTTTTATTGTTTATATATATATATGACATTAGAATATACAATGACATAATTATAAAAGCATGGAGTATAACTTGTTCTAATTTAGTCCCCAGTATTTCCCCTTCCCATCACTTCCTCCCACCCTCTGTTCTTTTCACATATACATGACGATGGGATAAACATTGATATTATTATTAAAGCATGGAGTATAAATTATTCTCAGTCCCCAGTATTCCCTTTTCCACCCTCATTTTCTTCCCTCTATACTACTGATCTTTCTTTTATTTGCTAATAGTTTTTTTTTGTTTAAATTTAGTGACTTGTTGATGAGATTCACTATGATATGTTCATATAGGAACTTACAAAAGTTAAGTCTGATTCATTCCACGAACTTTCCCTATCTCATTCTTCCTTCCTCCCTTTCCTTCCCCTTTGTCTGTTCCTT
Source organism: Aplodontia rufa (assembly GCA_004027875.1). NCBI lineage: Eukaryota > Metazoa > Chordata > Mammalia > Rodentia > Aplodontiidae > Aplodontia > Aplodontia rufa. The sequence goes on along the minus strand of PVKS010002701.1, from coordinate 90,959 downwards.
TGATCTTATCCTTATTTTGGGTTAGTTTCCACATATCAGAGAGAGATTTAACTTTTGTCTTGATCATTCCATGAAATATGCCTGAGGAGATATGCCAAGACTACTTAAGGGAGTAAAGCAAGCAACCACTACTCTTTGACAGAGAATAGGAATTCTTTGGCATATAAGAAAAGGAAGACATTTAGTATGTAGTTATGCTAGCTGCTGTAAAGGAGTCTGTTAAATCATCTTTCCTTATTTATTAAGAATATTTGAGAGAAAATTACTTTTTTGGGAGGGACAATGAAAAAATAATAGAATTATTTTTTATCATCCATTCTAATAAATTTTCGTATCTTATTCTTATAATTTTGGGTCCAAAATGCAGACAAAATAGTTATATCTAATAAACACTGGTTTAATGAATTAATAAAAGAGTGATAGACACAAGTAAATCAGATGTTAAATATCATTCACATAATTTAGAATGATTATGCATAATATAGAAGTGATATATCCTATATAATTTTAACTTACAGTATCTCCACTCTCTATATATGACAAAAAATGGATGGTACTAAATATTTTTATATCCTATATATCATGTAATTGGATATGTGGACTTGCAATCAAATGGTTTTGAATCCCAGCTCTGCTTCTTACTAGCTGGGTGACATTGGGTAAATTACATAGCCTTTCTGTGGCTTGATTTCTTCTTGTATAAAATAAAAATGATAATGATTCCTACTGTGTGGGATTGTTATGAAGTACAGTGAATTAATATTTGCCTGGGACATGGTGAGTACTCGATAGATGTCAGCTTTGCTATTTATTATCACTGTACACTGGTATCACTGTCTGTTCTTGTCACTGTATCACTGGTCTTGTCATATGATATGGAAACTGATGCTTGGATTTCCAGGTGACCTGGTTAAGGACCCTTGGTAAGACAGTAGTGAAACAGGGCCTCAGGTCCAGTTCTTTTTACTTTAAAGTCTAAACTTTTTTTTATTCCTGCATAACTGTTAATCTTTAGCTCCTAAGGGGCTTTTCTATAGATTTGGATGTATGTTGTCTTCTGCAAAACTAGATCACATTAGACAGAAACACCCCTCCAGTGAAATCTGCCTGTTAATCTGACTTAACTCTTCCCTATTTCCCACTTCATTCAAATAATAGAATCTAAATGTAGATTCTCTTTCCAAGATGAATAAATGAAGAGAGATTATTCTCCTGTAATTTAATATAATTAATTAACACTTTTATGTGAATCTTTCTGTTTTATTTGTGAGAGTTCTTAGTTCTCATGGCACTGTGGCAGCTGGATTCTGTGGCTTGGGTTGAGCTGACAGAGTTACAGCCTTGTGAAGCTTTCTTCTCAGACCACTACAAAAGAAATATGAGGACTTCCTGCTTTCGGTGGTCTTTTATCTCGTTCTGCTTACTAAAAAATTAATAAAATTTTGTCATAAAGAACTTTTCTTTGGAAGAAAAGCAAGCTTTCATATTAAATGACAGATAATTATATTTCTGCTGATTTTTGAGATTTCTCTCATAACGCTTAAGTTAATGAAATCAAAATAATAATTTCATTGAAGTTTTTGTACATAAATTAATTCTTCTGCTGAAATTTATTGTGCCCATTGGGCCAGCTGTTAGTCTGAGTGAGAAATAATTAGTAATAAGAAAATATACTAACAATTTTTCAGTATCATCATACTCTAAACATGTTATTATTAGAGATTAATTACGGTTCATTTTTCATGGTTCTGTAGAGAGCTGATACTTACTCTAGCTTGATTTTGGATTTCAGGTGTGCAGTAATGACCTGAAGTGTGTGTGTGATACACTCTGGACAGGTGCGGACTGTAGCACTTTGTTATTTCACAATGAAGGTCCAAAGACTGGCAATGGTAGGTACTTAATTGGATTCATTATGTCATCTTTATACATAAGGAAATAGGGAACTGCCCTATGGACATTTTATTTTAGTGTTTTGATGATGTCTCAAAAATAAATAGTAGGGAGGGATAAGGGAGGGTAATTGGGGGGGCACTCCTGGGAATAATTGCAATATCCAGAATATATGCATATTTTATACACATATTATTTTGTTAAAATCTTGTAAGGTTGCTCAAAATAAAAAATTAAAAAAATAAATAAATAGTAATGAATTATACAGTATACAAGCAGAGTCCACTTTATGAAACTGATCATTTCATCAAATTGTAACAATTTGCATATTGAATATTACTTAGTTTAATGACTTAGTCTCGTCATGTCCTACTTCAGTGAGGCTTTTCAAGTATTTCGCTTACCCAAGGCTGTCAACATACCCTAGCATTTCTTTTAAATAAAGAAAATACTTGCAGTTTAAGGAGAGAATTTTATATGTAGACACTGACTGAATAAATATAAAAAAGAAACAACTGAAAAATTTAAGAATTGACCTTTTTCTTTTTGGCTTTAGAGCTTGAACCCAGGGACATTTAAACACTAAGCCACATCTCCAACTCTTTTTATTTGTTATTTTGAGACAGGTTCTTGCAGGTTGCTGAGGCTGGCTTTAAATGTGTGATTCTCCTGCTTCAGCCTCCTGAGTAGCTGGGGTTACAAGCATGTGGCACCACACCTGGCTTGAAGAATTGATTTTTTTTTTTAAGAGAGTGAGAGAGAAAGAGTTAATTTTATTTTTTTCATCTAGTTTTGTTTTCCTCCACTTAGTAGTGCATGTGGTGCTGGGGATTGAACCTGTGGCCTTCTATATGCCAGGCAAGTGCTCTACCACTGAGCCACTTCCTCAGCCGTTGAAGACTTGATTTTGAAAATGTTGGTTTTAATATTCTTTGTTATAGAATTTCACCAATATTTAACTATACTTTTTCAACATGAACTAGAAGTGGTAACCTTGGCCAAGGTGCCCGAAAAGGTCTGTTGGATCAGAAACAACAGAGAAACACATTTCTTAAAGCTGGGATGGCTTATGTGGAGAAGTAAAAATTAAATGCAAGTAGTTGTAAGAACCCATACCTTGGGGGTAAATGTCTTCTTTTAAGCTATTTTATCATTTCATTATTGTGAAATTGTGTCTTCTTTTGGTTGAAATAATGCTCAAATCCTGAAGTCCATTCACCTCCAAAGGATGACAAAATAAAGGGAACATATTAATTCTAGTCATATAGACAGCAGTTAAAAATGTTAGGTAAAGTGACTTTAACAAAGAAAGTCACAGAAAAATTCAGATTTTAGGATCCTCAGACTTAGCATTGGTAAGTGGTAATGTGGAGCTTATTTCTATAGTTAATACAGAGGTGAGAATATAAGTATGAGGGCTTAAGTGACTTGCCAAAAGATATACCATTACTTAGAAATAATCAAGACTAGTATCTGTTTATTGATCCCTATTGAAACCCTAGATTAAAAAGAAAGGAGAATATATATGCTAGGTCTTGGATTAAGAGGATCCCAGTGACCCAGAGGACCTTGTGTCATCTACATCCATCCCTCCCTGAGGACCAGGGCAAGTTAGAGCCAGCTACTTTCCTATGTCGCAGGTGAATCCTGAGGGTTCCCAGATAGGGATGCTACCATTTCTGCCTTGGGGAATTGACCTTTGCTGTCCAGAAGGATATCTTGGGAGCAGATAAAGAAAGGTCTGAGCTGCTGTGAATTCAAGCCCTACAATTGAACATGTGGTATAAATCATAATTAGCAGTGTTAGAGATAGGCCTTGGATTGATCCTTTATGTGGACTTATTGGCCAAGGCTTCAGCTCACTACCATGATACCCTTGGGAGTTATGTCTCAGCCTTCCTGACAGTGGATGCTGACAATGCCATCATTCAGTGCTGGGTTGTCTGCCCTACATTTGTACTCTGTTCCCTCTGCCTTTCTGGTACCACCTCCCCCCATGCCACTAGACCAAACTCCATCCAGCTCATCAGACCACTTTTCCCTTTGGGTTTCTTCCTCTAGGATGCCACAGCCATCATTGTCCAACTAGTTATGACAGGCCAGTGCTTCTGTCATCTGTGTACCTGAACACTGATCATGGAAATCTGTAGATGTATTTTTTTGTCTAAAGAAACTTATATTCACTTTGAGAGACAAAAATATCACACACATAACTTGGAGCAGTAAGGGTCTTGTATTAATTGTCAAAATAGAGTGATATAAGTAATAAAATTGCTAGAATTTCTTTTTCAAGTATAAAACAAACCTTTATTTGAGATTATTTTCTTTAACAAAATAAATAATTCTTTAATCAGTAGTATATATGAGAAATATTTGTATTGTATTAGTGCTTTATTATGGTACGAACACCTTAAAGAAAAGTTTAGGTACCTGATATTTATAGTAATGAGACTTTTATCAGATAGAAATATTCTATGTCTGTTAATGAGATCCTAAGATTTCTTCAAGTGAGCATTTTGACAAAATGTTCACCCCCCCGAAAAAAATTGTTTGAGTTTCTAATATGTTTGGCTACGACATAGCCTCCAAGCAGAATTTCACTTATAAATAAGTAATAAGAAAGGGTAATTATTATTAGCTAATCTTATTAAGTCTGGATAAGATATGGCACACATGTTTACATCTCTGGTCCTAATTGTAACTCTAATTAGTATTTCCCTTCACTGTTTTGTTTCCTGTGTATTTTGTTGAATGGGGAAGATTAATGTCTATCTAGAAGTCATTTTTGATCAGGAAACCAGAAATGAACTTAGCATTTCTAGAATTTCTGAGAAAGAAATGAGTTGAAAGGAACACAGATTTCTAAAAGTTCCTCTCTAAAGAGTGCTCTGCTTTTTTGCATCATCATTCTTCCATCTTTTGTTCTAAGGACATTATTATTTCCCAGAAAAATACATGGACAATGAAACTGTGCAAAAGGTACTTGGGCAAGAATTAAAAAGGAACCTAAATAAAAGTTTATTTTAAAAAGAATTAATGTGGATTGCTGGCTTATGGGTGATTTTTCTTTCCTTTGAAAAATATTAGTGTGATGTTAGTGTGATGATTCCAAATCTGGAGAATGAAGTTCCTGAGGGAATTTTTATCTCACTGATGTTTCTTTCTTTCCTTCTAGGTGTTGCTGGCATCAATATCATAATAGGCATAATTGCTGGTGCCATTTTAATGCTGGCTCTTATATTAGGAATAACTGCCTGGGGTTATAAGTAAGTGAAATGTCTCAGTATTGTTACTGTAAAAAAAATGTGCTTTTAAACATTTTGATTAAATGAAACATCTAGAAAGTTTTTTATTATTGAATAAATATACTTGCATTAAAAAAAATCAGTCTGGCTCAACAGTCAGTAATAACCCTTGGTGTGGTTAGAAGTAATGATACTTTCATCAGTTTTTAGATTTTAAGACAACTCCCTTCTTTTCTGAAACTACTGAATATTGTTTCAAAATCATTGAAGTGAGTTAAGATCAACCTAACTTGTGTCTTATGCAAAGGCTAGATTCCTTTGCTCTTTAATAACAGAGTTTCTTTTACTTAAACCATATTGAAAATCTAGGCAGGACAGTCAGAGAGCTTGGTGCTTTAAGAACAGCAATGATGACTGTTAACAAAGAATAAAAGCAGCTTGTCTGTTAGCACTGAGCTAAGGTGAAACCCTCTGTCCTCATAGCCATCAAGAAGGAGGCATAGATTTTTGTCAAATACATGAATCTTTTCATGTGAAGAAAAGACTGTTGTTAGATTTAATTTGTTAAAATGAAAACTCCATACCATGTTACACAATTTAAAAGCCTAATTCTTGCTAAAGTTTCACAGTTCAACTTACAACTTTTTGATTCAGTATGTAAATTTTAAAAAGTTAAAAGCCATACTGCTTTTGAACAATATTTGATACTCTTGGTAAATGCCTTTAAGCATTCTAACCTTATTTATACATTTAATGTGTTCAGTTTCCTTTTAAGTACTTATGATGTGAAAAATTTCCTCAGTATATAAATAACTAATTTAAAATTAGTAAGCTAAAATTTAAATATGGTCAACCTTTAATTCTCTTCAATATTTTAATTTGAAGTCATAGTCTTTCCATCTCTGATGATGATGTTCCTATCTACCCACCTTGGGTTTTTCTCCATTTGGAAGTCCTGTCACTTTTGTTAGGCATTCTGGGCATTACCTCATTTCATAGTGTAGTTTTCCTCATTAATCAAATTTGGGTCAATAAGTTGGGAATTGAGTATTTGAAACTTCAAAATGGCCCCATACCTTTCAGTAGACTTATCTTTGTTCTGTAGGTTGATAAATGTCAAACTTTCAGAGTAGTATCTGGCCCACAGAAAGCATTATGTAATTGCTATGATTATTATCCCCTGATATGGAGACACATAATTGAATCAAAGGAGACACATTTAAAAGTGTATATGGAGTTGCTTGTAAGGTCAAAACCCTGAAAGAGTATCTAACTGAAAAGGGAGAGAGCAGTTAGGTTTCTTTCAGGATAAATTTAGTGGCTGTGTGCAGCCACTAAAGGCAGGAAGACATTTAAGGAAGACTATTAACAAGTAGCACAGGCAGCATAATGGAGCATAGCAGAATGAAGGAGTGCACAGCAGAGTAGTAAGCTCTGGTCTGATTAAATCTATACCTACGTCCACACCAGTCCATAGCTGATGCTTGATACCCATGAGCCCCTTTGATGTGCAAGTCATTCAGCTTATTGCACATTTACATGGGTACGCTCTGACTTTGGCATAACATTGGGAATTATAAAATCATTTGGCTGAAAGGAAAGATTTTCTGTGTATTTATCATTTGACCTCCTCTTACAGTGCAAGTGGGTAAGTTCCGTCTTGGAGTCACACTATTTTCTCCACCTTCCTGACGCAGGACTTGTGAAGTAATTGCCATCACAAGTGTAGCTGGACAAGCGTCGCTGTTTTGAAGTAGCTCAGTGATTTCATTTGGTCACATGGAAATAGAAAGGACAATTGATATCTCTGGAGGGTGTGATTTTTCTGCCACCTACTGATGCAAGTGGATACTTCATTTTTCCAATTCTGGAGAAACTTACTGTTCAGAAAACATGAAACCTGAACACTTAACTCCTATTACTTATGAAATTACCTGTATCTATTTATTGAAATTACCTGCATTCTACTTGTTTCTTTTAGGGTTTTACTCTTTAAAAAATACACACACACACACACATATATACATATTTATATACATATATGTGTATATATATATTTATATACATGTGTGTGTGTGTGTGTATATATACTCTGCAGGTTGATTAAGGAAAAAGATAGCTATTATTCACTATTATTCATAGTATAGTATCCTACTCATAAGCAGTTTGAACCTGAATGATTAAAACCTTGTTTCTATAATTATTTAGACTATATTTAGAATCAGAATGAGAATTTAGAAATTTTAATAGAGAAATTAAGTTAATATGTGTGATATTTCACATATTCTATTTGAAATTCAAAAGCAAATTTAGGGTCTGGGAACTCATTTTTTTTTTTATTCCTTTAGTTCTGATGGTTAAACTTTCTACCCTCTTCAGGTCTTGAGGTGGGGAACATCAGGAATAGGAAATGAGGAATCATCATTTGGAATTGTATGGCTCAAGTAATCAGCTTGAGGGAATAAAAAGCAAAGGATGTTGAATAGAAAGATAGCAGGCTTATAGTTCCCCCATCTGGTAGCTTCCAGAATGAAAATTAATAACAAATAGGCAATTTTACCCTCTTGTGCCTGTCATGAAGCTTATAATGTGTGTGGAATGGATCCGCAGGTGGAGGTGCCACAAAAGATATTCACATGGAAACATTATCCTTGATCTTTGAGGAACGAGCCCCAAATGATTGTCTTCAAAATATTCTAATTACATCAATACAGAAAGTTAACAACTCTTGAAAGTCACTGGTACCGCACTGTTATAGCTTACAGAATAAATTTTTAATGTCAGTTTATTTTGAAACTCATGTATGTTTATTTTAGCATATGGTCAAAAAAGTGACTAACATTGGACAGATATTTCCAACATGTTGCTTGAAGGAATAAGTAGTAATAACCAAGGACATCTATAACAGCCTTGGATTAACTCACTTCTTTATCATGTATGATGAAATAAAATGTTCTGGGGTGTGAAATAAAATGTTCTGGGGTGCATTTATGTTCTCCTATTTGAAATTCTTAGGAACAGCTATTGTTGAAGGATTGTATTCCTACAGGAATAAAGTAGGATTTTTATTTCTATGAAAATACAGTTAATTTATGTGAGTAATTTGATTCATTAATTTTATTATTTTTTTTCTCTCTCTCTCTCTATATATATATATATATAATATCTGAAAACCTGTATTTAGAATAGGTTTGACATTAGAATATTACTAAATATTCAGTGTAAAGCAACCAATGTTAAGGAAAGATACTCTTTTAGTGATTACAGATTATTTATGCTTTTAAAAACGACAAATTATCTGACAGAATTTACCAGCCCATGGGTGTGATCTTTCTTAAAGACAAAGTGGAATTTTTGTGTGTATCCCCCATTTTAACTCTGCAATTCAGAATACACTGGCAAAACCCTTTCCATGAATGCCAGAGCTTTTATGTTTAGTGCTCTGTTAATGTGCTTCCGTAGGTAACTAATTCTTGTGTTTTTCCCCTCTCTCTTCTTGTTCATGAAAAGAAACTATCGAGAACAGAGGTATGTGATGAGAATAATCTGATCCTATAACTGAAAGGTTTAACCCCTGGTTAGCATCATTGGAATTTATACATGCAATTATAAATCAAGTTCACTTTATTTTTATTCTGCATTGATCTTGATTTTTTCATGATCTTGAAATAATAATTTTAATTGTGTTATTTTTATGGTAATATATGTACAGAAATTGAATTTTTTCCATTGAAAACAGACTTTCTCCATGTTAAGTTGTCATGTTTGTTTACATTAGTTTATTGACTTTTCTTCATGTTTATGACACTCTTATTGCCTAATACTGTCTGAGGGAATTTTTTCTATGTAACTGTTATATTAATACCTTCCCTTCATAAGTGACGAAATTTATTTGGCCACAATGTAGCTGTCAGGGGAATATTCTTGCATTTGATGAAACTGTTCTTAGTGCATGAGAAAAAAATTTATATTGATTCATTCATCACACAGATAGTTAAAGAATTTACATAGTTCAAATCCCTGGTAACTTTTTAAAAATAAAAATACTTACGAATTATTCAGTATAACTGTATAATCCATGCTTAGGCAACAGTATGAAAAGAGATACAAAGTATTGTTGTTTTATAGAATTATCTATATCTAACTGCCACACAGAATTGGTTGTATAACCTTCATTTTTCACATTTAAAAAGTTACTATTAGCTATCAGTAGAAAAAAATAAAAAGTTACTCTGGAAATGAATAACTCAGACCAGGCCTTGTGCATCATACAGTATTTAGTTCTGTATTCAGGGTATTTGTGCAAATTACTACCTAACTCTTTCCATTGTTCCATAACTTGCCATGGTGGACTAGGAATAAGGTATTAAAAATGTGGTGATACGTTTCCAGGCTCCAACCACAACTTTCATCTTTTCACAAATTGAAATTTTAAACTTTATTCTTCTGTATTGTTCTATGTTATAATATAAAACCCCTGAAAGACATTATCCATAAATATGTCTGTAGCTCTATGGCATCCACAAGGTACTAGTGGAAATCCTGATCAGTTAGCATAGGTTTAGAAAATGTTGACCTTGACCTGGAGTAATTAACATACCATTAATAGAAAAAGTAAAACTGAGACAGAATTGATTAAATTTTGAAAACAACTAGATTTCTTTGTGACATGTTTTAAACTCTTATGTCTACAAGCGCTTGAGCAGAGCACAAGCCGTTTAGGCTTTTTGTTGAGTAGAAATTGATCAGTCATGTCAAAAATCTAAGCTTTCTTCAGTGGAAAACGGAATAGGGTTGATAAGCTAAAAATTTAGATTGAGCTCTGTTTTCACCAGGACTAAAGCAATACTGTAACAATACTGCTGAATATATAAAAAGGAAAACAAAATGTCTTCAGTGGATATTGTTTTACATATTTGGCTAAATTTCACCAAAAGGTTATTTTTTTGTCCTTGTCCATAGCTAATAAATATTAGGATTATACAATAATTCTAAAAATGGAGAATAAGAATGGACTTAAATCAGGAAGTTGTGAATGTCTAAGTATCTTTTGAAGCATTTTTGTTTTTTTGATAATATGTTAGGTTTTTTTTTTTTTTTTTTTGCAGTGCTAGAGATTGAACTCAGGCAGGGCCAGGCCTAATGCATGCTATGTAAGTGCTCTATCTCTGAGCTTCCAGCCTTGACTATACATATTGTAATGAAGGAGAAGGGTTCAGGCCAACAAAAGAAAGCATGCTTTAGGAAATTTTCAGTCATCCTCAGACATTCAAATAATTATCTGCCCAGTTTCAAAGGATGAAAGTAGAATTCAGAATTTTGGGTCGTCATTGTCTTACATTAGGTTTTCCCTTGAGGTTCAGTGGTAGGAGGAGCAATTGACAAGGAATTAGAAATAAAGTAGGTGATGTTGAGAAGTCACCACTTTCCTCAATTCTAAAATCAAAGAGAATTCTTTGTAATTGTTAAAGCATTATGGTAAAGAAAAGTTATCCATATGTGTTCTCTGAAGAATTTATGTTTCTCTGATCTTCCAGTGAAAGAGGTGGATGTTGTTCTCAGTCTGAATGAGGCTCACAGGTACCAGCTGAGCTGGTAAAGGGGTTGGTGAACGTGAAGTCTTGCTTTGACACCAAATGCAAGATACATTAAGTATATGATCCCTTGCTATTTTCATATGAAAACATGCCAAACTAGGCCCAACTTTCAAATTATTTGAGAAGACAGGCAAAAAATTCTGTAAGTGAATCTGACAACCTGATAATTTTCCCTTCTGGAAATGTGTTCTCAGTTTTCAGTACGCTAAGGATTATGTTTTCTATTTACTTGCAAGTTTGGCAAAAAGATGAGCAGCAAACCTATTTTTTCTCTTTTTGTTCACAAACTGTTTACTTAAAAAAATAGAAGCCACACTCTGGGCCTTGTGGAGGTAGGACCACACACAGGTACAGAATCACTTGAAATATGTCAGTGTCATGTTGTGAAGGGTAGGACCATGGAACCAAGGAGCCACGGAAAAGCCTTCGTGGTTAGTTAATCTCCAGGATGATTTTGTATCCTTTTTCTTTAAATGTTGCAGGAAAGAAAACCTCCACATTTTCCAGTTGATGTTATTGTTTGTGTGATAGTACAATAGCTTTAGGACTTCACAGTTGTGTGGTTTGTAATAAGAATTAGAAGTAGATTTTAGTTTTTTTTTTATTGTTGTTGCTTTGGGTTTTGTTTTTGGCTAGTGGGGAGGTTTACAAATAGAATGAAGTATATTAAGTGAATTTAAATTTAGAAAACATCCATATTCAGCTGAAATTATTTTTTCTTTATCTGAAATGAACATACATCACTATGATTAATAAAGGATAGAAGAATTAAATCATATCTTTCCAATCTGTGGTTTTTACCATAAGCAGACTGCCCTTCCCCATCCCATTTCTCTCTCTTTCTCTCTGTTTTAGCCACTTTACTTTTTATTTATGCTGTGGACTTCCTACCTTTTCTTCAAGTCTTTCTTGGTTTCTTTTAATATTATTATTATTTCAGTGCTATTTACACATCTGTCAATGTAACTTGGTACACCTATTGCAATATTTCTTAAAATAGTAAATTAACAAGTCCAGTAAAAGACAGTCCAGATATCAACAAAGCATGGGAGAAACATCTCTTTAAGCATTAAGATTAAGATTTCTCTCATAGCAGGACCAACAGTTTGCTTGAAGACTTTTGGGGTGATCCAAAAAAGTCTTTTTGATTGTTTAAATTTATAATGCTCAAAAAGCTAGATGATTTATGAGTATGAACATGTTATCTTCTGATATAGAATAAGAACAAATAAGCAATAAGCATGGATACTGTAGTCCTGGAAAAGAAATAATAATTGACAGTTTTCATGAATCAGCTCCTGCAGTCATTAAGTTATAGGATGGGTCCTTTTTTTAGAGAATAGGATTACCTTCAAAAGAAGGTTATTTAATGAGATGCGTTAAGTCCAAACACAAACTGTATATATGAAAATGTATATAGAGAAAAAAAGACAACCTGTAATTAATGTGGGAACGGATGATCTTGGAGGAAACAAGAACTTGGTTATGTAGCATTTGTTTTCCTTTGGTTATTCTTTACAAAAAAATTATGCACTTATTTAAAATATTTGCATGTCATATAAGAAATATGAGGTAATTTTTTAAATTATAAAATAGCAATGGTCAAGCCATCTACTATGGTAATCACTTTCAAATTCAAATTTGAGGAAACGAAAAATGTTCGAAACATGTGAAGAAAGAAAGCCATAAAAATAGTAAAGGGTTGGGGGAAAGTTCAGTTTAAATTTTTTTTTTTTTTAAAGAGAGAGGGACAGTGAGAGAGACAGAGAAAGAAACAACTTTATTTAGTTTTTCACATGGCCTTAGTTGCTCCAACACTTAGTTGTGTACGTGGTGCTGGGGTTTGAACCCGGGTCCTTGTGCTTGCCAGGCAAGCGCCGAAACCGCTGAGGCACCACTCCAGCCCAGGTTTAAAATTTTTAAGAGCATCATTTAGTTAATCTTTTATAGAAGATGATGCAATGTTATTTTATTGATCATTGAGACCTGGTGTTTTCTATTTTCACTAAAGCAAGAAGAAATAGTTTTTTAAAAAATACATAACAAATATGGTAAAAAGAATAAATTTCTGGACAGTAAGGAATATTAAATATTATTCTTTATTCTTTTTTTTTAATACCAGGGAATGAAGCTAGGGACACTTACCACTGAGCCACATCGGTGACCTTTTTTTTAGTTTTTATTTTGAGATAGTTTCACTAAGTTGCTTAGGGCCTCAGCTAAGTTGCTGAGGCTGGCTTTGAACTCTCGATCCTCCTGCCTCAGCCTCCCAAATCACTGAGATTGCAGGTGTGAGTCACCACACCTGGCTTTTAAAACATTTTCCTTAAAAGCTCTTTAACAAAATTCATAACCTATAACTGACAGTTACTGTGTGAAAAAAGTTACGTTCATTCCTTGAGGAATTTTCAGGAAATCACAGAAAATTAGTTTCTGTATTTTGAAGACTTTACAAGGGAGATAAATAAGAATGAAATCTGGCCAGGATTATTAAAGGAGCTGGTGCCTCAGAGTACCTTGAATTGAAATTCCCTTTCAACCTCTTGACTAAAAGCTCATGGCTTATATGTTTAGCATTTAGGATGTTTGTGCACTATGTAAAAAATGACCATGGACCACAAAGAAATTACAATAAAGAGGTGGCGAAACATTCCTTGTTAAAAGACGAGACAAAACTGGGCTGCAGTGTGGGAGGTAGTCCATTTGCACCTGTAGTACCAGCTTAGACCTTGGAAAACGCCAGGGTAAATGCCTTAAAGTCAGAAGCTTGCAAAATACAGAACTCTGATTTTTATCAAAGACATTTTTTTCATATTGAAGGAGTATGTTACTGATGTGGAATAAAACAAACTATGATTTTAGAGATCAAAGATCTCTAACATAGGAAAATATATTGTTTATCATTACTATGAACACTATAAATATGGAGGTTTATATATTTTCCCTATGAAATTAATGTTTCACAATAACCAGGAGCAAGAAAGGGTAACCATTATGAGCTGAAGTCACTTATAGAGTTAAAAAATATTTTGGAAGAACCTATACAAAAATTTAAGGGTGGAATCAATCTTACAGACTAGTTACGTGAGAAATTATTTCTTTAGTTAAAATACAAAGAATGGCTTAAAAATCATACAAGTTAAAATGTATACTTTTTATCTCCATTGAAAACTTTGAGTTTTGTAGAGATGTGTACACACATAGCATTGACATGAGATGTTCAACCATCAGAAAGAACAAATGATTAAGTATCTTAAATATTTACAACAATGTGGGAATCAGTATAAACAAGCAGACATCTGAAAATGGCATTTTGGGGATAAAATTTAGCAACAGCAAGTAACCAAGCTTATCATGGTAACTAAGGAGAAACTAAACAGGAAAAAGAATTAGTAAATTTGTGCTTTTGTTGGAAATTTATGTAAGTATAGCACTGTTTACAATTCTTAGTCCAGTGCTAGTTCATGACAACTCCAGCTATAGTGCTGGATGGATTGAGTCAGGGTTGGGTGCAGTTGGCTGACTGGTAGATGACCAGACTGGCTAGTGTGGGAGGGCTGACCGGGGTGGGGGATGCTTTCTAAAGTTTCTATCTAGTTTCCTTAGAAATAATAAAAATCTGTTCCAATCTTAATTTACTCAGAGAGATGAGTGAGGTTAGTACCAGTGCAGTTTATCAGACCGTCCCTGTTGTATTCCTACCACAGTGGAGATGGAGGACGGCCACCCACTGTCTACCTGCAAATGTCTTTCCATAGTCCCTGCAGAAATTCAATTAACTTTTCAACCCTTTCTTCCTCCTACTAAATTACCTCCCTTCACACATTTTAGTGTGCAATTATAAAATTATCTTTTTGACTCAACTTTGAATCTTTCTTAAAAATTTCTCCATTTTTCTTTTAAATGAATAATGAAGCTCCAAATTGAACACCAAATTCTAATATGGATTTATATAGACTCATTTATAGAATAGCCTAGAAGTCAATCAATTCTTTTAAAATTAAACCAGAATTGAGTTCATTATATAATGTTTAGAAATCATGAATAGTTTATTAACCATGGTAAGGCGAAAAAAAAAAACCCTGCTTTGTCTGGCCAAGAATTGCCCTAACACTTGTCCTTCAGCATCAATTTTTTAAAAGGTACAGCCTCAGCTACCATCTCTGAGTATAATGAAGTCACTGTGAAAAAAACTCATCTTTCCATGTTTTCCGTTTCAAAGCAAGGCTTTATCCATCCAGCCAATAAAGACTTCAGTAATTTCTGACCTCTGTAGTTAGAATGCCTTTAATTTGTCACATTTACTAATAATCTTATGTGTTGTTATAGATTTAATTCATTAGATCATTATCCCTACCTCTCTTTTTCCTGAAATAATATTTGTATATGTCTGTGTTCATGTGTGTGTCTTGTTTTCTGACTCTGAAATGTTTATTATGCCTTAGACATTTACCCCAGGGAGATTATGTAAAAAAGCCTGGAGATGGTGACTCTTTTTATAGCGACATTCCTCCTGGAGTCAGCACAAACTCAGCATCTAGTTCTAAGAAGAGGTCTGCTTTTCTGTCGCATTTTCAGATTTCTACCTGTTCCATCACACATTATTCCATTAGTCAGAACATTTCATTATTTTGCAGCAGGTTTGATTACTTCTTCCTTCTTTCTTGAATGTTAAAAAATAGTATCCTTTGTTCTTTGATTACTCTGCTTCAAAATGCCATATGCTCAAAACCACTTGTTCTACAAATCAGGCCATAAAATTGAAACAAAACAATCAAATAAACAATAACTCAAAATCTCTGTAGAAACCCCAGGGTTTTTCAGACTTGCTCTTATATAGCTTAAGAAACTGTGTATAGTATTTAATAATATTTTAAATGGTGAGCTTTATGTCATGTTTGGTAGTCAAAGAAAAAGGTTACTGTCATGCTTCAATAAAAGCAGTTAACGTAAATTGGTAATATAAATGCTGCATTGACAATTTTTTTAATTTTATATATATCAAAGCTAAGCTCGCTGTGAAACAAAGATTGCTTCTCGTGAATCATGTATTTGAATATTATGATTTTTGCTCTTTTTTGGAATGATTATTTGTAGACTTTATAGTGTATTCCTTAGTTGACTACTTATGCTTAATAATTGCCTGATTTCTATAATAGTAGAGGTGGGATTTATGTATTATTTATGCTTTGAACTCTGATGATGTGTTCTTACTCTAGCATCTTAAGGTGTATGACACCATTTACAATTCTGCATGCTTTTTATAATTGCTTGAAAATAAGTAGAAGAAATGAATAGTTGGAATGTTGTAGGGAGTGAGACATACCACATTGAAGGGAGCTAAGATATTCTTGTGGAAGAATTTCTTTAAAGAAATAAATGTGTAAGGGATAGGATAAAAGTTTTAGTAGGCCAACTCCTGACTTGGCACATTTGTTGCCTTGCAGTTTGAGGGTGAAATGGCTAGTTTGTTGAAAGGAAACCTGGTCTCTTCCAGTGTTCTAGATAGAAAGAATAATGTGTAAAAATTCTGTGGTGGTGCTCAGTCTTCATAAACATTGATCAGAAAGGAGACTAGAAGGAATTGGTGAGACCTGGAAACTCTTTGTGGAACTGTTCTAAGCACAAAGGATATTTTTCACTTAGGTAACAGAATTTAAAGCAAAAGAGGAAATGCTAGTTTTGGCCCACAGAAGGATATTTTAGAATTTTTACTGTTTTAATTTATTGAGTGCTTGATGGCTAAGAAAAGAAGATGTCAAGGAAAGAATCTACTTGAATTCTATCATTACATAAATATTTTCTTGATCAAATGCAAAATTTTACATACAGAAAATAAAAATATGGAAATCAGTGGGTTCCAACAGAATTTCTGTTGTCCTTTTATACGAAGTATGAGTTCTTCTCTAAGTATAAAATCATATTGAAAAAGTTCCAACCTGGGGCATCAATGTGTACTAATTGTGCTGAATTCTATATGCTTTCACTCATCAGTAAAAGATTCCCTTTAAAATAATATTATTAGCAATTAACCAGAATGGTATGTGGAAAAGAATTTTAAGTATGATGCTATTTTCTCAAATGAGCTTAAAATATCCATTTGCTCTATTAGAAAATTTTCAATGGGTTATGATTTTTAACCAGTTAAAAATGTATCCAATTATTAGACATTTCAGTATGTGTAATTTGTCAGAATTCTTTTGTTATGTGGTATAAGGTAGGTGTGTAAATTTTGCTTCCTATAGATAATTCATTTAAAGATGGTAGGACACAATCGGCAGAAAGACTCAATTGGACATGGGCTTTGTGAAAGAGAGTTCCATGATACACATCTAATTTCAGTTCAGTTATTAAACAACTAACTGAAATGTACTACACTTCTTTGAACCATAGTTGTAGCAAAAACATGTCAATTCTCAGAAAGTAATATTATTATTTAAAAAAACCCTAAACATTGTTTTGATAAAGGCTAACCAGGTTCAGTCGAGCAAATCTTACTGTAATCTCTTGGAAGTCCATGTTTGCATAATATTGGAATGGAATCCATTGCTTTACAATTAAGAAACATCTATGGTGGGACCCCATTATAAATACTAATGCTGGGATTATGTAACCAAAATGCACAGCAAATTTGCCACATGTGGTTGCTGTATTCTGGGGCAGGTAAATTGGCTTGAATTATGTCCTGATCATTTTTGTTTATAGACTATTGTAATGGGGTTCCATTGTATTTGACTTTTCTTAAATTGAATGTTGTGTATTTTTGCCTACTTCATGAAGATGTTCATGTTCTCGTCATTCTTTCATTTCAGATTTTCTTGATTTATTTTGTTTAATGCACAGTAATGATTAGAAGTTTTCAAAACATTCACTTGATTACATTTTTGAACAATATGTAAATGTTTTCAATTTCAGGTCAAATGGGCTCTCACATTCTTGGAGTGAAAGGATTCCAGACACAAAACATATTTCAGATATCTGTGAAAATGGGCGACCTCGAAGTAACTCTTGGCAAGGTATAAGGGCAACATTCTGAATTCCCGAGTTTTATATATTTTGTGTTCCCTAGATATAAAGATAGAGTCTTTCCTGTAAGCTCCTCAGCTCTTCTCCCAACAGAAAGGAAGGTATTTGGAAGAGAGTCTAGTTTTGGTTTTTTTTTTTCCCATGGATGGGAATGATGGGTTTCGTTAACACCAGGGGACTGGACGCATTGGGAAGGCTGTATTGTATAT
Source organism: Aplodontia rufa (assembly GCA_004027875.1). Taxonomy (NCBI): domain Eukaryota; kingdom Metazoa; phylum Chordata; class Mammalia; order Rodentia; family Aplodontiidae; genus Aplodontia; species Aplodontia rufa. The sequence continues at coordinate 72,989 of PVKS010002701.1, read as the reverse complement.
AGAGCCCAGTGTTCTAAGGTGATGCTGGTTTTGAATTACACCCATTTGAAATACTGTGTAAATTGGTCATGGAGCAATGATTTATTTATATGGAAATCTAGCTATAAATCATCTTTTTCAGGTAACGTGGGAGAGAACAGAAAGAAAATCAGAGGCAAAAGATTTAGACCTCGATCTAATTCAACCGAGTAAGTGTGAACCTCTAATGGAAAAAGGCACTCCAAGGTCCTGGGCATTTAGTATCAATGTTAATTAAGCAGATCCTCAAAGAACAGTAAACCATGCTTCTGGTCTTGGTTTTGTCTTTTGAATTCTTTTTGCCCTTTAAAAATTAACCATGGCTTTTCTCTTTTACATAGGCATCTCCGCAACTGTGCCCATGCCAATATTCACTGATAGCAGGGGCCCGCCCTTGCTGCAGGCCTTTTCCTCCAGTCACCTGCCATTGTGGTGTCTTGGTTCCCTTTGAAGGGAATTTTGATAGCATTCCTTTCTTCTCATCACCTGGGGCCCAGCCATTTCAGAGGGTCACCCTTCCTCTTCCCAAAACTCACACAGCCTGGAAGCATCAGGGGAAAATTGCTACCGAACTAGAGCATGATGGTGCTCAGATCAGAAACCACCGCTCCGAGGTCTTCATGGCTGCAATCTAAGCATTCTCTCAGACTAATGGAAAAAGTTTCCCTTTTAAATTTTCCTTTTGAGGACATTTAAAAGGGCATTTGCCTAAACTTGCTCTTTAACTGAATCATTGTCACTAAGTGCAATATTATTTGTTTTAAATGATAGCCACATTTTTTTTTTAGAGGAGGTGGGGTTGGATGTCATGTTTAAAGTTTTTTATAAAGAAGTAAACACCATGCACTTTTTTGTTTTTCCACTGAAGAAAGTACAATCAAAACAAAGCTTCCTTAAACTATAATCTCCCTTCATGAAATGAAATATACCTATAGTATCCGTTTGGACCCACCTTGCTACTTGGTTTTAATTACTTGTATTTTTTTTAAGGCACCTAAATTTTTCCACTTACTTCGCTAGTGGTAGTTATTATCCCCAGGATCTCTACTGCTTCTTTATGCCTTAATATTTAAAAAGTCTGAATAGCAGGTATTTGTTAACTGCTCATCAGAAACTTATGTTAGCTTTTTCCATCATATACCCGCCTTTTTCAGTCCAGGAATAATAACATTGCCCTGAAATTTGGACCTTCCACCTGAATTATATTATCTTGTAAGTGGCTTATCAAAGTTTACTGGAGGATCCTTAACCTTAGAAGCAATAGACAATTTCAGATGATACCATTGCATGATCCAGAATGGCATCATATATCTCCATCCTAAGTAGTTAATCTGTTAGAGTTTATCTTATACATTCCCTAAGTGCTTGGATGCTTTAGGGCCCATTGTGGATAAACTCTTCTTGGAATGTTATTTGATTTGTTTTGCATGAGGTCACCTGGTAAGAGCTCCTTAGCTTATCTCAGTTGCTCATAAGAATACAGATAAAACTAAAATGTTCTATAGAATTTCCTCTGTATATTATTTAGTATTCTAACAATATTTCCTATAACAAGGCTTTGACAACTCCCAAATAGGGGAAAAAAGTCAGAAGTATGTTAAAGCTATGAGTTTAGCATCTAAAAAACATATGGTGTTTAACAATATTCATACAATATTTCCTAGAGCAATCACTTATTTTAAAAAAATGTGTAAAATTTCCATTCATATCATGTGACAAAAATTATAACTCTACTGAGAAATCTTGCTATGAGATAATTAAATTATAATATTTAATAAGATACCATAATAGGATCATAATGAGGGAGAAGTATTAAGGATTCCCTCAGATTTTTCAGCTTCTTCTGACTGTGGTTACATGACTGATGTTAGTTAAATGGAGCCAAGTTTGTAATACTGATCACTATTCTCATATATCTTCTTGTATGGGAATTGTCTCTCTATATATTCATACATTTATATACTTCTTTAGAAATAAGGCTTCCTGGGCTGGGGATGTAGCTCAGTGGTAGAGCGCTTACTTGGCATGCGCGAGGCCCTGGGTTTGATCCCTTGCACCACAAAAAGAAAAAAAGGAATCCCAATATATAGCCTATCAAGAATCATGATGGCAAATTTTTAATGCTTTCCATATGTAATTAATCATTTGCTTCTGATACAATGATTCCATTTTCATGACTATAAGAGGAACAAAATGACCACAGGAAAACATCTTTTATTTTATTTTTTTACGTAAGAGGTATTTCAGGTCCATTACTCCAACATTCCCTTTAGTACCATATCATCCCCAAATGATGATGAAAAATTGGGACAGGAATTAGAACATGCACCACAAATGCATGCTCTGCTCGTTAACAAAATAAAGCATCCTTGTTTGTTGTTTTCCCACTCAAAGCTCTTTCATCTTCCTCACTGTTTTACATGATGTAACTTTTTTTTTTTTTGGCTTAGACTTTGTATTATATATTGTGTTTTTACAGGAGGGAGCCCCAAGCACCTGAGCCTGGGCACTCCCTCGCCCAGACAGTCCCATCCCAAGGCTTAAGCTCAGGGGGCTCTGACAGCCCCCAGACAGGGAGTCTGGATCACAGGTCAGTCTCACCTGCCCATTTACTCTGGGCTGGCACTTAGTCTCTCCCCAAGTCCCTTCCTTGGCTGAGAACAGGGTCATTTGATCTTTGGCCGAGCCCCTGTGTCTGCTCGGAGGTGCTCCTGGTCCAGCCAGCACTGGCTAATTTTCCTCCGCCTTTCCATCCTGGAGAACATACTGAGCTCTCCTATCCCATCTGATGCATTTTTTTTTTTTTTGCATGTTTCGCTACAAGCCAAGTCAAAGCACGTAGACAGGTTTGATAAAATCCCATCACCGCAGCCACCATGACCCACTGTGAAGGCACTTCCATGGGCACGTCCCCAGGTAGACCAAAGGATTCAGAGTTCTCTTCAGTGGCTCTGGTGACGCGATCACAGCCTTCTGAAATGCCCCTTGAAACAGAGGAAAACATCCATCAACTGCAAGACCAGCCATGTGGTTGTAGCTTTCATGGAACCACCATGGTACCAATCCTTTGAATTTCTAAGATTGTCAGTGAAAGGAACAAACGTCTTCTCCAGAAGTGGCCGTCCTCCTGTGGGTGACTCAGTTTGCTGTGTGGCTATGTTTCACCTGATGACAGCTGCATGGGCTTTTTCCTACAGTTTTCCCCAGGCCAGAGCATTCATAAGCCTTCATCAGTGGCTGCACTTGCTTTTTTGACTTTTTTCTTTTTATTTAGAGTCTCAGTATTAGTTTTTATGCAAGTTTTAATTGGCTATCTGCAAAAAGTGCAAGTTGGCAATGGTTGTGGCTAAAGGCAAAATCAGTGTGAGTTGCTCCTGAGTCAGGAGACCTTTATCTTAGCAAAAATGGTCTTATAAGTATAAAAAAGCAGCGAAGCCCTTCCTTCAGGAGGGAATCATGATGCTATTTTATAAAGTACCTTGGTTGTAGCTAAAACTGAAAGAAAGGGACGTGGAAGAATAATGTGATTTTATATTGTAACTGTTGAAATGTAATTTTGGTCTAAATATATTTACAAACAGCTCAAAAACTAACTGTGGAGGAAAGAAGTAAATGTTAACTAAAAATAAACAATGTATTTTATAATTTCCCCTGGTTCATTTTGAAAAATTTTAAGTTTTATAGAGCTTCTATCTTCATTGCCTATTTTGTCTTGTGAAGTTACTTTTTAAAAGTGAAAGCCCATTAAAACCTCCAAATTATTCTGATACTGAATTTATTAAATCTATATTATTTTATAAGGGCAAATTCTAAGGGGATGTGTTTTTGCTTGGCTCCCAGGGTGACAATCAAAGGAACTCTGGGGGAAAATAGCAACTATACCTCCAGCTTTACTGCATTTAAAATATGCATAGTAATTCTGATGGAGTAATTGCCACATCCATCAGGGAAATTCTTACTAAGGTCATTATTATTCTCTGACAGTCATTCACACAATTTACCATCAGACATTTGGAAGGCAGCTCTAAGGGCCATTTCCTTAATGGAACCATGAACACTTCAGTTTGGAGTGCACAGAGGAAGAAAGAACGTTGTGGCCACAGCTAAATTACTTAACCCAGCTTCAAGATCATGGAGGCCTATTTAGACCACACTCAAAGTACTTTGGGGACTCCAGGAGCAGAAGAGCGGAACTCTTTCAGCTCCTTACAAGAGCTGACTGGGGTGCATTTTCTGTTGACTTCAGCTTGGGATCTGCCACAGGGAGTAGGACGGTGGCCATATAAAAAGCTTTCTTATGTGGTAAAGAGAACTTTTGCTCCTTTAAATTGTTCTTGGGGTTTTATATACTCAAATGACAAATTGAAATTGCAGCCACCTGAATATTTTCAAAAAGCAACTTTATTATTTGAAAACCAAGGAGTTGCATGAGAGGTGGCCTGGGCAAAGCCACTTTGGAGGTGGGCGAATGGTGCTGCTAACAGTACTGTGCATTTCTGATTCACTTTGGGAAGCCACTGGAAAAGGCTTTCCCAGAATTGCTAAGTACAGTCTCGAATGCCCTGAGCCTTGTTGAAGCTGAAATTATTCTCATGCCATTGTACAGACCACCTCACACGTACCCAGCACCTGTCCTGGTTATTTGCCCTAGTCACTTGCAGATGGAGGGTGAAGACCACTTGCTAAGCTTGTGCTGTGTATTTTCAGATTTTCTATCTTGTTCTGCTTTCTTTGTTCCTTCCATTGCTTTCTGCAGGTATTTAAACCCATGGTTCAAAAGAGACTATAATGTAGCTAAGTGGGTAGAAGATGTGAATAAAAACACTGAAGGACCATACTTTAGGTATTTTATAAATTAATTTTATATCCTTTTCAAATTCTTCCAGCACATACAGATACTGTAGTGTGACTGGCTCTCTATCTTGTATCTCCTAATACAAGTTCCTAGAGGTGGAAAAGGGTCCCTGTTTATTTGCTGCCATTTGAAAGGGTTGCCGTTTAGTGCATGTCCCTCTTACCATCTTGAGCTTTTAGTAGCTTTCTCTTCATTTTATGCTGTGTTCTATGGGCATGAAACATACTTTTCACTAATAAAGAAGCACTGTTAACCTCAACAATTTAATTTCTAGAACGTAGCAGTTTCATAAAGCATTTCTCCTACTTACTGCCTAAGAGTGCATAGTGCATACAAAAACTCAAAGTGCATACGAAAAAAAAAACATGAAAAGAAGCTAAATGAAATGTAGTGAAATTTCACTTGAAGAAGGAACAATGATTTGATCTACTTGGAAAATCACTGAGCTAATATGGACCACATGAGAGTATGTGGAACGAGTTTAGGTTTTCTTTATTCAGTTCAACCATTTGCTACCGCAGAAGGGGAATGCTGAGAGGAATGTTTTAGATTCTCAATAAACTCTTGAGGAATTTTTTTTATGCTAAATTGTTTTCTGACACTTCATGTAGAACAGGAAGCATAGAGGAAACATGTTCTTGACTCACAAAAAAGAACATCCCTCTGTTTTAGAAACTGTTGAATTTATTTAATTTGCTGCAGCTCTGTGTAACCTCAGAGGTCAGAGAGAATTTGTTAGACCTCTTAATGGCATTTTTTTTCACTCTGTATAATATCAAAATGGTTTCCTAGAGGTAAATGTCCACTTTATATCTGACATATTTGTGGACAACTATGTGAAGAAGAAATTGGCTCAATTATCCCTTCTTTTGAGGATAAGTTAACAATGAGCTTTCATATTACTTGGACCACGCCTTGGGTCAGCATTGAGCAGGTATCTACATATCTGTATATTAACTCTCAGCACCCATGTAAGGTAGAATTTCTCTTCCAGTGTACCATTTAGTTTAGTTATGTATAGTTTGAGAAAATGATTAGACCCACCTGCATTCTAATTTGATCCATAACATTTGCATATACCCCAAGGAAAGCATAACTCCTGCCTGCTCACAAAAGTATGTCCTGCTTTTATACCCCATCTTCCCCTCCTACCCTGTCCTCTGCTTGTCCCACACTTTCCCCACACTGAACCTCATACACATACACTTACATTCAAACATCCCACCCTCACCTGTAGCTCCCAAGATGGCCAACATCAGGAAGACAGGTAAGATGATTTTGAATGTTATTGGGAATCTTAACTCACTTGCAGCCCTTTTCTTTCTATTTTTACTCAGGCTTGTGGGCAGATTGTGATTTGTTCCAGATATGGAACCAAAATATAATGGCTTTGGTCCTATATGGGTTAGGGCTTTTGTTCCCAAATGGCCTTAGCATTTTGGCAACAATAATTTGTGAAATGGTACCCCGGAAGAGTCGATTCACCTCCCCTGGGTGAGCTGAGTAGTTTTTTGTGACTCTGGGAGAGGAGTTCACATTACTTAGAATCAGCACCCAGGTCTGCCCAGAAGCTGCATGACTTAATGCAATTTGGATGGGGAAATGCTTTTGCGCCCCTGGTTGCACGTGCAAAGCCGCAAGGGCAAGTTTAGAGGGTTCCTTTATCTCCTCTTTAATATGAGAAGTTGTTTCCTACAGTAGATAGTCCCATTAAGAATTCATTATTAAAAATCTGTATTTTTGTTTAAAGGTTAAAATTTAGTGGACAGTTATGATTTAACTTTCATTTTTGAAGGAATAAGGGTTATGCTGGTAAGACTTGTGAATAATTGAGATGACCTAGAGCTTTAACATCATGATTCTAACTTAACAGAAAGAATTTCATCCATTCTCCATCCAGGATAAGCCTCATATCCGCTAAAGTGCATCTACACCTTGGCTTATGCTGTGCCAACTCTATGCTTAAGCTGAAATCTGCTTCGTCTGCCACCAGGTTGTTCAGGATTACCTCTCCTGCCCAAACTACCAAAAGGGCAGTGGACACCTTAATCATCCAGAGATATTGGGGTTGTGACATTCTTATCAACATGCGTGGGGACTTTGAGACTGCATCAAACTAGTCCCAACTGTAGCCTAACATTTAAAGCAGCATTCACACACTGTAAAGAGAAAAGCAAATGAATGCCCACAGGTTTTGAGGGATCAGAATGCCTCAGTTGTGTTCCTTACCCAGTTCTCAGATGACAGTGGTTGCTCAAAATTTCCTCAGCATGTATTCAGGGTATCAGAAGGAGCAAGTGAGACCAGGGCAAGAGTATTAGTTCACCAACCCAGATCTTGGTAGCAGTTCTGCTGGTGATGGTGCTTTACAAGCTTGTAGAAGGTGTCTTTACTCTGGAGTATGATCCAGTTGATTCCTCACTTTATCAGTGGTTTTTAATCCATTTCCATGGTCTTATGGAAAATGCACTGTTTCTGAAAATAAATGAACAATAGTAACTATCATGCATCAAGTCCTACTCTATACCTTTCTTTATCTGATTTCATGAGATATAGGTATTCTTATTCTCTTTTTGTGAATAGAGGAAACTGAGGCACAAAGAGTTACTGAATGTAGCATAGCAACTGATAATGGTCAGAACCAGAGTTAAGGCCAGGCTCTGTCTGACTCCAGAATTGATTCCCTTTTTATTTGATTACACTTAAAAGTAGTAGGATGGATACTGACTGCATAAATCCTATCCAAGGACACTTAAATCCTTCTGGATGTGGCGGATGTGGCTATTTGCATGTTATTACAGTGTATAAGTAGTAGGCTTGTGTCCTGTCATGTGACTGGCTGAGTTTTCATCATCCTGGGGTTACAATTGAACTGAGATTGCCTTATAGGCCTATCTATAAAACACACCCCCAGGATGTCTGACATAGCTCAAGATGACACTCCATTGGCACATAGCAGCACAATCTTTATTGTGCAGTTCTAACATGGTACCCACTATAGTTATTAGGGTTTTAAAAGTGTAATAATAACAAGGGCTAACGTTTATCCAGAGACTGTCTTTGCTTTGTAAGTGAATGAGCTGGTATGGTGCCTAGCTTTAAGTGAATGCCAGACTAGAACTAGACATTTTTTTTTGTTAAAAATCATGTTCATTTCCCCTAATTTACCTCCCCTGTTCCTTAATCCTATTTTGACTCTTTCTCTGGACCTCTCTACTTCCCCCAGAACCTGTTTTTCTTCCTCCTCCCCACTAAAACTGTCCCACTTGGCTTTTCTTCTTCCTTTCAGGGTATGTTAATGTGAGAAGTAGCATAGTGCAATTTCCTTGGGGTTCTGAAGAATATCTCCTGGTTTTGTTTTCACTCATTATTGGTTTTGCCCATAGAAATATATTTGATGGGAGGACTGGACTTTAGCACCCTTGTCAATGAACAAGGCTGGTCAATTGGACCCATGGCCAAGTCAAGCCTGGTGTGGCTATGAAACAAATTGCTTATTCTATGTTCATGCACAAGGCAGCAAATTCAAAAGAGGACTCATTTTGCATGATCCTTAAAGATTTGGTTATTTGCTTTTGTACCTGACCAGCTTTCCTGATTGTAGGTTTCTTATGGATTAAGCTAAAAAGATGAATCCAGGTTAATAGCTTTCATTTTAGAAAGATGCATTTAAATATTTAAATGAACATGTTTGCCCTCATTTTGCATACTGAATATGTTTCCTAGACATCATAGTCCTACTTAAAATATTTTACTGAAATTACTAAAAAGACATTTTTGAATAATTTTTGAGTTAGAAAAATATACAGTCATGTAATATTAGTTACATTTAACATGCAGAAATGGAAAGCATTAACATAAGAGAAATCTAACAGCTGGTTTGTCCTAGCATTTAGTGCCAAGGAGTGGTCATGGCCATTTTTCAAAATCAAAGAAATGTTAGGAGTTAGGGTTTAAAAATAAATTGAACCACTCTTGATCAAATCTTAAAATCAGCCAAGGATGTTCACTTGGGTTTCAAAGTTTGTAAAGAAAATTATTTTCAAAGTTTAGCTTGAATTTAACATGTATGAAATGGAAATAAGTTTGAGAACTCTGACAGAATCAGAGCCACAGACCAAATGCAATGTAGGCAGTGAGACCTGGCCCCACCCAATGTTACTCCTCTACCCACAAGCCTGGTATGAGTCAATCAGACAAGCTGCATCCTACTGAAAGAAATACTTGTGTTATGATGTGGCTTTGTAACCAGTTCAGTGATGTGTGTCGTTACCAACTTGCACCAGGAATTAAGGAATCATGAATGTGTAGTGGTAACATTTGCAAAGGGGATAGCTACTGCAGTTGTCACATCTATTTTCCATGACTGTATTATAAGGAGAGGTCTTTTACTAACATTTTCCCCTCACTTTTAAAGATAAATGAGTAGGAGGTATGGGCTCTTCTAGTATGCCCAACATAGTCACAGATATTACCACCGCACGTACTAAATCTAATAAGTTCAGTATAACACACCACTGCTTTCCCAGCAATGCTGATTGTAGGGATGAATCAAAGCATTTTTGTATGTTCTCATCAGACTTTGTTTGGCTGGAACTCTGCACTCCTTACTGCTTGCATGTTTACTAATTTATTATTAAAATACCTGTATTTGCCTTTGTTCCCTCACAACTAACATACTGGCCTCTGAATGCATGAGTTTTGTGTAAACAAATATGTGACTTAGCAACTAATATGGCAGTGGTAATTTATTTGAAGATCTTAACTGAAATTATTGTATTTAGATACATGTTTACATTAAGTGGTAAAAATAAGGCAGAATATTAATGTTATACATTTAATTTACCATTATGAGCTCTAAGAATAGTTTTATCCCTTCCTCCATATTATCTTTTTAATTGTTCTATAGGAAACTTCATTGTTGGCTTTCTAGTTAAAAAGTATGATTTCCTATAGTGACATTTAAACATTTAATTGCAATCATGGGACTAGGAAGCTAAAATTCCAGCATTCCAATTTTGGGAATGACAGAGTCATCTTCCCGGTAGTTTAGCTTTGCAGTAGGAGTTTATGGAAGTAGGTATCAGAGGGTTTGTTCTGAACCCACTTTTCAAATATTTGAAAATGGCATTAGGCAATTGCATACTATTTATTTCATATATTCTCAATGTCTCAGGACTTTATCTCCTGCCAAGTCTCCTTCTTCATCAACTGGGTCTATTGCATCTAGCAGAAAGTACCCTTATCCAATGCCTCCACTTCCCGATGAGGAGAAGAAAGTGAACCGACAAAGTGCCAGGGTATGTCACAACTTTTTCCATATGCTTACAAAGTCAGTCATTCGCACATTTTTAAGAGATATGTTTTTCCTTCATTGTTTATGAGAAATATTAAATTTGAAAATTACAAGATTGTTGGGGCTTTGGGGTTCAGGTTTGTATTTGCAAATTAGTTTAATCTGCATTGGTACATGCTAGAGATATTTGGTGTATATTAGTCATTTATACCCTTACATCATTTATTTCTCATTCTAGTTAATATATTAAAACCTGGAGTAGACAAAACCAAAGTGTATATATTGCTTTATCAGTTTTTTAACATCCCTGGTAATGCCAGAGACCAGGTAAATCAGCCACCTTTCTATGCCAGTTTGCTTGCTCAGCCCTTTCACGGGCTAACAACTCAGTAGGAATTTAGAAATAGGAACTTGTGACAGAAAATCAGATCAATGTCTAGGAGATGGGAGTGAAATTTTGATACAAGGAAAGGGGATTTGAAAAATCTGTAATATAAGCTGGACCTAGTGATACATGCCTATAATTGCAGTGACCAGGGAGATTGAAGCAGGAGGATCACAAGTTTGAGGTCAGCCTCAGCAACTTAGCAAGATCCTGTGTCAAAATAATGAGGACTGGGGATGTAGCTCAGTGGTAAAATACTCTTGGGTTCAATCCCCAGTAACTGCCCCCCACCAAAATACCTGTAATATTAAAGGAATATGGCAGTATATGGCCAAATTTAAAAGCTTCTTTTTTTTTTTTTTTTTTGTGGTGGTACTGGGGATCAAACCCAGGGACTTGTGCTTGCTTGACAAGCCATGTACCAATTAGCATGTTCCCAGCCCCCTAAAGGCCAAATTTTAAAAAATGGGGGGACATGTTTGTCCTATTTATAATAATATGATTCACCAGAAGTTTCATTTGAGTAATGAGTCCTTTTTACCTTTTAATCATGATATCACTGTCTCATAGCATTCCTGGAACCTCACCATTATGTGAAATTTGAGATACAGTGGAGTTTAGAGAGGCAGACACTCAGAGGGCTTAATAAAGATGCAATCAAAGAATAATCATCTTTATAGCTGTCCAGAGTCTACTGTGGTCAGATATACTATAATTAATGTTGACTTTCTAAGAAATAATGTGACAAAAAAATAAAATAAAGCTTTAAAAGCCTTGGAAGATTCATCCGCTAGTGAATCCTAGGTTACTAGAATTTTTTGGTCTTCAAAGATTTTTCAGTCTCTTTGATCATCAACTTAAATTATGAGGCTCAAGGTTATAGCAGATCATTCAGAATTTAACTCAGTCAACCCAGAGTCAGTAAGAAAACACAAATCATTAAATAAATGCTGATTAGATCATTATAATAATTTGAAACAGTAATGGTATTTTGTTAATTATTTTAAAAAATTATCTCTATGTTAATATGGAAAGTGGAAAGAGAGAAGATACCTGAGATTGCCAGCACTCACGTTTTTATCTTTAAAAAAATAGTTGCTGGGCTGGAGTAGTGGCTCGGCGGTTGTGGCGCTTGCCTGGCATATACATGGGTTCAAACCCCAGTACCCACCTGCACAGCTAGGTGTCGGAGCAAGGAAAGCCATGTGAAAATCTCAATAAAAACTGATTCATATTCTCTCTGTCTGTCTGTCTCTCTCTCTCTCTCCCCTTCTCTCTTTAAAAAAAAAAATAAAAATAAAAAAAATAAAAAATACTTGCTGGAAAGATGGCTTGGTGATTATGGCACTTTCCTGGCTTTGATGAGTATACAGGTTCAAACCCCAGCCCCACATATACAACTAAGAGTCAGAGCAACGAAAAGCTACATGGAAAACTAAAAATTTTGATTCTGTCTCTCTTTCACTGTCCCTCTCTCTTAAAAAAAAAAAAAAAGACTTGTGGATGACATTCAGATATTTATGATCCGTGATAATGCAATCTGAGGTTGCTGTCATTCTGCCCTTCCTCAGAGATTTTTCTAAGTACAGCACCCCACTTTTTCTTCCTGTTAAATTGTCTACTGTTTTACTCTATCAAGTTGGGGACACTGTTGTCATGCCAGAGCGGTTTATTAGAGATGTTACCACATGGGAGCCCATAAAAATGACAGCTCCTCTGACAAAACGGCTGGCCCCTGCCCCTCCCCTGGGCTGAGCAGGGTGACTGTAAAGATTCCAGCTGCTGGGAGAGTTCTGTGAAAGATCTGATTTGTTCTTCCCACTGTGGATCAGCCACACCTTCATCCTGCAGAATTGGTGGCCCCTGTCGCTGGCCTGTCTTTGTGGGTTGTAGAGAATAAAATAAGCAGATGTTCCTATCGGCAGCCTCTTATTACAGCCACATAGGCCTGGACAAATTTGGCCTATTGCAGAAATAATGGCTTGGCAAGTGTTTGCTCCTTTCTCCTCACAGGGATAATCATGACTTTCAAGTTTTTTTCAATGTTATTCATTTGCTCCTCTCCTTTCTAAAAGCTGTTATTATTTAATATTCATAACCATATGCAAAAGGAATTTTAGCTCTCTGAGGCCAAAGTATTGTCTCTTTATCCCTGCAGACCATTATCTGAGTATCGATCCAGATCTTTGCCTCAGACACCTCTGTGAGCCCCATTTAACGCCTCTGTAATTTAGGTGTGATCTGCTTGCAAAGATACTAACAGCTGAATGATCCCTTTCATTTCCAAGAACAGGGTATGGGTGTCTTTTTAATGATAAGCGGATACAAAGCCAGCCTGAGATAGCACAGGAGGCTTTAGCACAGTCCTGCGGTGTAAGCCAGTGTAGATGTTCAGAACAAGATTTGAAGATTTGAGAAAACATCTTAAGGTAACCTGTATTACATGGAAGCATCTGCATCATTATTTTCTGTTTCTTTCCCAGAAACCCATTATATGTGCCGTACGTGCCCTAAACTTCCAGTAAAAATGGAATTTGGGTGAAAATTGGATGTAATTTAAGTCACTCTGGTCATAGACTTTCTTTGTTCATGTTTATTATAATAATATTGAAATCATATTGCCTGGAAATATACTTCTTCAGCTAGACATTTTTTTTAAATTGATCTTCCTTCTCTGGTGAACTGATTTACATTCGTATCTGACAGTGCTAAGTTGCTTGCAGTCCATTAAGGCAATTACTGAACACTGTAGAAATCAGATCTGATGAGGCTCAACATAAAGAGCTGGTGACAGAAACAAGGAAAGGGAAAGGGAATTAAGGAAAGGGTTTCCTGCCCTGCATGCATCCTTCTTTGCTGAAGTGTCAGCTCCTGAGAGGATACTCTTCTAAAAGGCAGTGATGGAACTGAGAAGTGGGTGACCTGATCCTATGACAGTGGCCCAGGGCAATGTTTCTAAAGTGGATGGTGGTAGTGTTGATGGAATCTCATTTCCCAGAGGTCAGTAGTATTAGCCTTGATGCACATGGGAATCATCTGAAGATCTTTAAAAACAGTCTCAGCTCAAGTCCCACCCAGGGAGGTTGCAATTTAGTTCGTCTGGGTAGTGGAAGTTTTAAATCTATTCTAGATCAATGTAAAAATATGTCTGTGGCTGAGAAAACTGCTCCAGGTAGCTTTATCAGAATCCTGGGGGGAAAAGGGACATGTGTGATGTAAAATAATAAAAAAAAACTTTAAATTCTTTTATTTCATTTGTAGCAATATTTATTTAATTTTTTGAGTAAAATTAAATGTGAAGTTTTCGTATTGAAAGGTGGCAGTCATTAAAAAGGCTGAGACATAGGCTTAAGAGGAGAGAGCTAAATGTTGAAGAGTTTATTTTACCCATCTGTGGAGGTTGGAACTAGACCCTGGCCATTCAGAAAGGTGGTCTATTATGATGTGTTAAATCCAGATAAGGTGTAATGTTATACAGCCTAATACTTTTTTAGAGGTATTGTGGGTAAGGGAAGGGAGGGATACATGTGAGAAATTGAGGGGGGCATTCCTGGGGGTAAATCTAGTACCCAGAAACTATACACATTTTATATTATTTTGTTAAAAATTTGTATGGTTGTTCAAAAATAAAAATAAAAGTTTATTAGACTTTGCAAGAGTGTGTATTCACAGTACATAACTATTGATGGAATCACCAACATTTTCATCTTCATAGCTCAGAATACATCTGCTTCCTGCTTTTACAACATACAGTTTTGCTTTTCTCTGTTGCGCAGCTATGGGAAACATCCATTTAAGATCAACTGTTTACATGTGACACATCAGAACTGTTTACTTCCAACTTTTATAGAAGCCCAGCCTCACGGAATCACTGCAAATCTATCTGCTCTTCAGATGACACCAAGACCCTCTGAGATGCCACAGAGGAGAGGAAGCTCTCTCACATCTGGATACCATTTTCTTTTTTTGTCATTGGCTTAGGATTTAACTGAACCATGAAAAGAACTACTGAAATGTGTAACATGGAACAGTAAAGGTATTGGTATGTTAATGGATAATCCGCATGACTGATATATGTAGAAATATCAATAAAATTAACTCACATGACCCCAAATGTAGCAAGTATCCTAAGGGACAATAAGTGGTTTCAGAACTTCATTCTGGAGCACATCCTCATTGTAAACAGTAATGCTATATGCATGAAGCTTCTGTTTATTGTTTTCCATATTTAAGGAAACAACATCCCATAATAGAAACTAGCATGCAGGGCTAAGGCATATAGGATTTTTCTGCAGGACTTTACAGCTTTGAGAGGCCAATATCCCATATGCTAACTTTAAACATGTATTTTTATTTTTGTTTTTTACTTTTCATATTTATATCAGCATTCAAGGACAATTGTACATATGTAAACATTTTTAAAATTAAAAGCAGCTGTTACACACAAGTGTATTTTGCCAAATGCCTAAAAAGAGTCAGTCACAATCACATCATCGTCCTCCATGCAATGGTCTTCAAAGAGTATAAGCAGATGATGTAAACATAGTGGTCAATGCTGTAAATGTGTCTCTCCATAATGGGTATTTGTCTAAAACATGTGTATCCCTTTGAACTGTGTGTAGACTGGAGGCAGTTTTATTGAGTCATCAGGAGAACAAAATGCTCAGAAAAATATCTTGCTGAAGCAGGAGGCCATTAGTACAGCTGCCTTGCTCACTTGAGACACTATACAGGTTGGCTGCTCTCTGGGCATCCATCAGCCAGCTTCTCTTCTAGGGGCACATGGTGCCTGCCGCAGGGGCTATTCTCTTCCACTACCAGAACATACTGGCTAGGCTCACCCTGGAGGCCAGTGAGTCCCCCAGTGTGTCCTGCTGAGGTTAAGCAAGTGAACCAAAGACAATCAAGACCACAAGCTGCTGGTGAACTGGTAGCTTCCATCTTGCCAATACTCTAACCCCCCTGTCTAGCCTGAAGTTTTTGTTCACTGAGAAAACTTTTCAGCCATCCTGATTTGTGAAAGGAATAACTTGTTTTGACAAAAACAACTGTTACACCATTTATTAAGGATGTTTGTCATCACTGGGATGTTAGTCCCAAGAGGTCATTCTGAGCTGAACTTGAAGCAAGATGATGAGCTGTGTCTGAGCTGGGATGCCTCAGTGGGCGTAAAGGGTTAAATGCAACCTAAAGCCACAAAGATGCAGCAATTGTGAAGTTGTGGAAACAGCTAGCAACAGAAAGAATCTGATGTTTTGTGCCCAGTCATCTTTAATCCATAGAAAAATGTGAATTCTGTGTTAAAAGCTCACTTTTTAAACCAAAAGTTTGATAGCTGTTATAATGCAGTTCTGTCATTCCAAAAGAAAGGCACTGTAGTGACATGGAAATTGATGGAATCAATCATGTGATCTGCTGTGGACTGTACTTCTGATTTCCTCTTTTAATTTTTTTCTATTTTTTCTGGAGAGGAATGGAATCAGTAGACAAGATTTCAGAAATGCCTTCTAAATTTGATTTCTTCTGGTAATGTCCATGGATAAAATCCATTTCATCTCCCTGTGTAATCATCCCAGATGCCCAAACTGAAGGGCAAGTGAGAAGACAGTGTTTTCTACTCAGTGTTTGTCTTCTGTAGTGGACCTCTCTTCTGAAAGTCTTTGGAAATGTTTGGAAAGCAGTTTAATCATCCAGAATTATATATTTAATCATCCAAATTTTGTGGAAAATAGCAGTTTTTCATGACCGGAAAGGATGTGATTGTGACCTCAATGAAACAATCCATCAGACCAAGGCAGATGTGAATGGTGGGCAATGTTGCCTCATAGCTCTCGCCAAGGACAGAAGAGCAGACAGATTAAAAGATGTAGCAAATAAGGTGGCCTGGCCAAGATCACTTTAAAAGTGCACTGAATGTTTTCTGGTATTGAGTGTATAAAAGGCTAATGTTATAAGGTTTATTTTGACTATAAAAGAGTTTATAGATTTGAATGGAAGGTGCCTCATGTAAATATACTTCCTAGTTATAGTTCTATAAGCCCTAATTTGAAAGAATCCACAAATGGCTAGCTAGTCAACTGGTTACCTACTTTTCCTCACCTGCTTAATTATTTTTACCCAAAATTATTACTTCAAATGAAAATTGCTATCATGTGCCTTTGGGAGATATGGTTGTTTTAGAGGTAGGTAGTTTGTAATCATCACCATTGGTAATAGCCTTCATATGAAACTGAGTGAAAAGTGATTTTGTTTTATTTGCAGAGATTATGATTTTAGAAGTATGCTAGTTTTAATGTTCTGTGCTGAATATCCACTCTATCTTCCATGTTGAACCATTTGTGGAATTCTTTGACAAATTTTAGCCTCAATGGATATTTTCAAGAAGTATCTGTATGTGCACACATGATTGGTGTTCTAGAGCATTACAGCTAAATATTTATGGCTTCTCATTCACTGAGGTAGATAGAATGGACCCATGGCACCAAATAAAAGCACAGCAGTTATGACTTTTTAAATATTTATTTTGGAGAGAAACTTGGAGACCAAATTTGCATCACACAACTAAAATTCATATTCCCCTGTCCAGTATGGGATCATTACTAAGCAGAAAAGAACATTTATTACATTTATTTGGCTTTTATGTTCCATTGTATGCCTTTCCCCACACTTTCTGAAGTTCTGTGCATGGAGAGGACTTCAGATTGACAACCCTGCTGCTCAAGATGTTCCATTTATTCATATCATCATTGTTCTGAGATAAAAGGACTTTTGAATCTCTCCACGAAGTGTCAATAGGGGAATTGTGGGATGACAGATGCCCTTAAAGAATGGATTGGCCAAGACTGTTCTCTGCATCCAGCACTTACTTTTTCCTTCCTAGACCCCTGCTTCCCCACCTTCTCTCCCTTCTTTCTCAGGACTGGGTTCAATCTGAGCTACAACCTCAGCCCTTTTTATTTTTTATTTTGAGACAAGGTCTCATTAAATTGTTCAGGCTTGCCTTGAACTTACAGTCCTCTTGCCTGAGTCTTCTGGGCCACTGGTGTTATAGGCATGGCTTAACCATGCCTTAAATAGGAAGCAAAATCCTCCTCTGAAGTTACCAAGCTAGAAAATGACCCCTAATCACATGCAGTCTGTCTAAAAAATACATCAGTGAGAGCTCCCAGCTTGCCATAGTGGGGTTTTTGTTTGTTTGTTTTGGTACTGGGAATTGAACCCAGGGGTGCTTTCATCACTGAACCTCATTCACAGCACTTTTTTTTTTTAATTTTTAATTTTGAGACAGGATTGTGCTAAGTTTCTTAGGGCCTCACTAAATTGCTGAGACTGGCCTCATAACCTGTGATCCCCCTGTCTTGGCCTCTTGAGTCTAAGAAATTACAGGTATGTGTCCTCATGCCCAGCATAGTTGTATTTTAAAAAAAACTTAGCACCTCAATTAGGAATAACCTATCCTTCAAGTTGTTCCTTAAAAAATAATTGACTAGTCAGGTGTAATGCCACATACCTGTAATGCCAGCTGTTTAAGAGGCAGAGGCAGGAGGATTGCAAGTTTGAGGCCAGGGTGGGCGATTTAGAGAGATCCTGTCTCAGAATAAAAATTTTTTAAAAGGCTGGGGATGTAGCCCAGTGATAGAGTGCCCCAGGGCTGGCACTCCTCCACCAACACACATACCCCTGCCCAAAATTGACTAATAGAGACAATGTGGGGTTAAAATTCCAAAACTATTTTTCAGTTTGACATTGTTTTTTATTAAGTGGCGCTATAGTTTCTCTTTTTCCCTTTTGCTTTAAAAAGCTTAGAAATTTAGTATACATATGGTCAGTCCAGCATAGAAATTCTAAATGTAAGATTTGTATGGTTTCTAAAAGAAGCTGATGTCAAGATAAAATGAGGTGTTCTGTGCGCTCCTAGAGAGAGGCTGTGTTTGAATTCAGTAACAGGCTTACAGTTCTCATTCTTTTCTGTTGAATAGTTTGCATATTTGCATAATTTAATCCTGTGCTAGGTCTTTTGTGGATAATTTACCTGTTACCTTTTTTCAGATTTTTTTTTTACAGTTACCTTTGAGTCAGAGGAAATATGGTATTTCTGTTCACTTCTTTCAGTATTTCACAATCAAGTGTGTA
The DNA here is from genome assembly GCA_004027875.1 of Aplodontia rufa. Lineage (NCBI taxonomy): Eukaryota > Metazoa > Chordata > Mammalia > Rodentia > Aplodontiidae > Aplodontia > Aplodontia rufa. The sequence goes on along the minus strand of PVKS010002701.1, from coordinate 54,302 downwards.
TCCATTTATTTCCTGTTGTTAGTGTTATAGTTTTGCCTTAAGCACACACACACATACAACACGCACAGAATGCTTTTATTCAGTTATTCAACATGATAATGAATCTTTATATAATGAAAAGATTGTTTTAGTTATCTTAAAATTAAAGGAAAGGAAGGCTATTGAGTGGCTTGCATGTGTGGGGAGAAGAGAACAAAGTTTAGATCTGTCAGGACTAAAGAGAGGCAAGACAGCTGCTTGCACAGCCAGATTTGGACACTGCTGGCTTCTGCCGCTGGATGCCCCATATGGGGCATATTGTAAATATCATCTACCAGTTGGTAAGCTGGCATGAATTTGCCATGAAACACGCTGACTCCCATTTGCGGCATATTGTCCACTTTTTATGCTCCTAATCTGTTTTTCCTTCACTTTGTTTTCTTCTAAAATTGTCACCTAAATACTTTTCACTTAAATGTATGGAGTCAAGATGAATTTCTCATTCTCTCTCTACTAGATTAAAAAATATAAGAAACATATCCATGGAGTAGGTTTTAATTGCAAACTCAAATGTTTATTTTCCCTCCTCTGAGATATTTTCTAAATGGGTAAAATTACTCTGATGTTGAATGCATCATTTTTTCTTCTGCACTGGAGAACTTTCATCTGTATCTTCCCCTGCCGAATCCATTGTGATGCAGCCAGTCTGTGTGGAGATCGCCTGGTGCAGGAGTCCCTCCCTGCTGTGTACCTGCTGGGAACTGTTGGCTTGTGCTCAGGGCATATACTGTGGGCAGGTGTTTTTACTTCCAGGAGGAGCCTTTCTACTACACCTGCAGGTGCAGAGCAAAGATGGGCAGGACGTTAGAAAGCAGAAGATGCTATTTTTGTTCACATTTTATTCATGATTTTGTCGAGTCCCCAACATGGAGCATCTTCCTTTTGTAAGCAGAGTAACAAAATAAATATTCAAAAACAAAAACCAACCTAGTTAGTATGTCCGCCCTTTATATCCATGGCATGCCACACGATAAGCATCCTCAGTATGGGATTTGAGGGATGCTTCCAGAACCTTTCTACTTCTAAAGTAGCTCCCCCTTCAGTAGCTCTGCAGCACTTTCCTCCTGATTAGGAGTTGTTCCCTGTTTGGAGGCTAGTATTTCCGTGTGGAAATTGGAAAAACACCAGAGGTGCCCAGTAGGGGTGAGAGGCATTGTTAGTCTTCTCCACTGACATACTGGCATGGATTTTGCAACTTGGAAAATCATCGAGAGACAGGTTCTTGGGTGTGAATTTCAGGATAAGGAACAAACAGCAAAATTTGGGATGATATGGAACATTTATTTAGTCCTGGCACAAAAGCAGAGTAGACATGAAGATCCCGAAAACCAAGCATGCAGAGAAGATCTAGCTGGTCTCTGGGCAGGTGGTAGGGAAAGAGGTCCTCAGTGTGTAAGGCAGTTATGTGTGCTTTGCATCTTTACTGAGTGTTGGCTTAGGTGCTTCATGGTCCAGTGGTGTGTCCCTGTAGCCTTGTTTGTAGAACCTGCTGCATCACACTGAGACCCTTCAGGGGTAGCCGGGCTTTTGGTCAGAGGCATCATCAAAATCATTTCATATTCCCAAGTATCTTTGGAATCAAAACCAGGCAAAATGTGTGTTCTGTTTCATTTTATTAAAAGGCATACAATGAGACTACACAATCTTGTTAAGATAATGTGCATACAAACCATCTATCATAGTTTCAGTTTTTGAAGACATTAGTATTCCTCTTGTCTCTGTGTGCATACTAATCCGCATTCACCAGAGAGCTTAGCCTTTTATTTTATGAAATCTCAGTCTGTGATTTGATGGTTAAGCTCTAAAATAATTCTAACAGCCCCAAATCTTTAAATATAGCGGTGCTAAGTTATATCAGATAACACAACACAGAAAGTGCTGATAAGAATTAATACTTAGTAATAAGACAAGAATTCCTGCTAAATTATACATAAGTATCACTGCCTGATTAGAAACCCCACTTTTTTTTCTAATCCAGCACAAAATTGAACTGTGATTCTACAACCAGTCTTTTTAATGGGTAAAAATGACCCAGCACCTTTGTTTTGTATGAGGAACTTTTTTTTCTTAACACTAGCTGCTTAACAAAAGGATCATTCAGTATAACTAAGCATGTGCTCCTTTTTAACTTGTCGGAAGACTTGTTCCTCTAAATTAGCATCCCCAAAAGACATCTTTCAGAAACTGGGTGTTCTGTTTAATCAAAGTTTATGTTAGTTTAGGTCTGTGCTAGTGATTTCCACATCTGTCATCCTTGAAGGGTAACTCCATCTCCGCATGATGGCAGCCACCCAGTGAGAAAGTGTTACTAGCAGCACGGTTTCACTCTTGTAACCAGGTATTCATTGTATATACTTAGATTTGCATCACTTTTAACATTCTGCTACTCTGCACTTCAGGTTCTTATGCTATTTTAATAATTATTGGGTTTTGGCAAACACCAACTGAAATGTATATGGCGACTGCTTTCCTGAGCAAGTGTGATTTGTTTTATGGCTGTTCAAGTTATAAAATTGTTCTCATGTTGTAGGTAAGCAAAATCTTGCTGTTTTTAAAGGTCACTGTAACTTGAGGTTAAAATTTCTGACAATTTTATTAGTATTCACTTCTAAAGCTAATAAGATACCAGTTTTCTATGTTACTCTCATTGTAACATCAGTAAAGTGACTTTCAATAAAAGATTTATGTTATTTTGATGCATGACTCCCTTTAATCTTTTTTTTCTCCTAGCCCATTTCTCTTTCAGTGTTATCAGGTAGTTATTTATTCATTTATTCATTCTGTTCTATACTGTCCCACAAGCAATCATTAACTTGACAAGAAATAGAACAATACTTTAGTAAAGGCTAGGTGTTCAAATTTGCTAGGCAGTTTTCTCTACTTATCCATCTGCTTTGCCTCCTAAACACTTTCCCTCACCCTAACAAGAAGTAATGTCTTGTACCTTAGCCTCCAGCCCCAGGCAGTGGTGCATTCTAAAGTGCTGAGTCTTGGACAGGTTCAGTTTGGGTTCGAGTTCATTGCCTAAAAATGTTTCCACCCTGGACTCTCTATCTCCCCTCCGACACACACACATTTTAGTTCCCAATCACTTCTCTGGCATTTGCAGTTTCCTTGCCTTCAGCTCATAGTCTGCACAGGATAATAGCAGCCAAGCCTGTGTTACAGTCTGAGGAGAAAGGAAGGAAGTCGTTGACGGAGGCCTCGTACATTTATTTTGAGATTTAAAAAATTATGGTGATTATATATAACTCGATTTTTTTACATTTTTAGTGTTTTAGGCATGTAATACATCACTTAAATGAGTACTGAGACAGTAATGCACCCGACTGAGCCAAAGAAAAGCCTAGTCCAGAGATGGCAGTTTCAGCTCACGTGCATCTCAGGGGCTGATGGTATCACCTGGAATATCATGCTGGTCTAAACTCCAACTTGGCACAATAGGAGTGAGAGTTTGAAGTTAATGACTGCTGTGGTGCAGTCTATGCCAACTGTCCCCAGAAAACATCAGGCCTCTGGTAGCCACATTACTATGGAAGTGTGAAATGTGTTGTAAGTACTGTGTAAATCATGAATCTTTTGAGGCATAAGGCTGAAGCCCACATCTCCAAAATAAAATACAAACCCAAGTTCGGGTGACTTAAGCAACTTATTTTTCCAAGTAAGTGGAAATATTCAAGCGTGAGTTCACAGCTTTACCATGTTTCTAGTTATATGCTTTAACAGAAGATAAACAGACCAAGAAACAATTTTTAAAAAGATGAGGCTGCAATGGAAGTACACAAAGAAATGAAACACAATCCAACACGGAATAGAAACAGGGTAGCGCAAAATTCTATTGTAAGGAAGACTGACCATAATTAAATAAAGGGGGATGACTACCTCAAATCCAGGAAAAAGAACACTTTTTCACTGCAGAGACATACTGAAGACTAAGCTCCATGCTTTTGGAAACTAGACATGCAAAAATAGAGGAGGTTAGACTTGTTTTGAAATATCAATAATTAAAATTGAATTAACTGGTAGGAGAAGCATAGTTTATAATTGTTTAGCACTTATTCTAAAGCAAATTCAGAACCATGACTGATGTAGCACATCTTGGGACTTATCAAAACAACAGGATGGCTCAAAAGTGGTCTCTAACCTTGAGTTTGCAAGGGTTTATTCCTGACGGTGAATGCTCACCCATGAAGTCACCTTTCCTTAAACTATGAGCTCATCAGAAGATCCTGGTAAGTTTAAACACTAGGTACTGGAACTCTGAAGGATAGTCCCTGCTTTTTGGTCCTCTGGATGATACCCATTGGCCCATTCTGGGCAGCCCAGACCCAAGAGAAGCCTGGTGGCCCCACAGAGAACATACCTGGGATGAAACCTCGACTTACCATGTAAGATATAGCAGGACTGTCACACTCTGACATGTAGTCTGGGCCTAACTACTTGACATAAGTCTAAAAATCAGGGTTGACAAGGACTTTTAAAATACATATTTTAGCATTTAGAAAATATAATAGTGAAATAAGGCTAAAGACACTTTGAAAACTTTTATTTTTGTTAATTGACAACTTATTGTTCACATGAATGGTCATGCTCACATTGTGTCCTCACATAAGACAGACAGACTGCCTGCAAGGAGAAAATATGCAGTTATCATTTTTTCTATTTATCTGTTAGGTTCTCTTGAAAATAATGGCAAAGGCAAATCAGATCAGTTTGAAATTTAAGAAATGGAAACACTGTTGGTGCTTCTTATAGCAACATACCTTTTCATATTCCAAACTACCAAGAGGTAAGTACTATCTCATTTTCAAAGATGGGGATACTGATACCTTTATCTAAAATGATCAAACCACACAGAGGTGCTGCTAGCTTAGAATCCAGATATTATTGAAAGCCCATGGTTTAAAAATATTATTTTTAAAATTTTCTTCATACACACACACACACATACACACATATCTGTTCATTAGAGAATATTTGGGAAAGCAGTAGGAAGGAAGAAAGCAAGCCCACGACCCTGACTCCCAAGTGGTGGCCAGACCAACACTCTGAGACACTCATCTTAGTCCTTTTGCTCTGTATTTTTAAAAGCATAAGCAAATGACATACCAAAATGGATGCATCAATATTTTAAAAATTAACACTTCTGATTTTAAAATGGAAGCATATACATTATAGAAAATTTGGAAAATACTGAAATATGTAAAGAAAATTAAATTCATCTGTCATCCCATTAGTCAAAAATAACCATAGTTAATATTTTCACATATTCCCTTACTCTTTTTCTATCAATTTTCTTTTTACACAGTTAAGCTTATAGTATATAAGATTCTTAAGTATAGATAACAAAGATTTGAAAGGATGATGACAAAGGGACTTGGTGATAATTTGAGACTCAAATTATCAATACATTTTAAAGGCACAAAATAATCACGCAACATTCCCTATCCATTCATAAGGCCATCAAAAAATATGTGTAAGTCCAAATCCTGTGCTAAATATGTGAGCTCTAGCATGGATTACTGTTTGTTTTTTCACATATAAGTCAGCCTATATCATTTACATAAGAATATGCTACAGAAAACTTTCAATCACATTCTTCAGGAGAGGAAAGATAACAGCCATAGCCTGAGTAAGTGTTCCATACCTCATAATGAAAAGTATATAATGTGCCTCAAACATTTTGCACACTCTATGATAAAAGAGGTTTAGCAGGAAAAGCAGGCACGATTGTAATGGCTCAAGGGAGTTCTATTTGGTATAACAAACTTGATCTTATTAAGTTCCAAAGAATTTATTATTAAAACTAAAATCAAAACTTCAGTTGTGTAAAAAGTAATAGACCTTTACAACAGCTGTCAGGGGAAGTAGCCATGTAAGTTTACACACGTTACTGAAGGCAGAGTAATAATAAATGCAAACTCCAGGTGGAATGTTGATTGTGTTCATGCAGCTTCCTCTTAAACAGTCATGACACACTGAATGAACTGAAAGAGAGAGAAGCCAGTGTTACCCTACAGACCTCAAAACACCTAATACACCTTGGCCTGTTTTTCAGCAGTTTATGTAAATTTTAGTTCTCCAACTTGGAATTAAGGATTAAAATATACACACATACATAAAACCTCTAAGATATGAGAACATGTGGAAAAGTTCATTTTTTTTTTTTAGGGAAACAGTCTAGCATAAAACCCAATGGGAGCCATGTGTGGTGGTGCACACCTGTAATATCAGTGACTCGGAGGCTGAGGCAGGAGGATTGCAAGTTCAAGGCCAGCCTCAGCAACTTAGGCTCTATCTCAAAAAAAAAAAAAAGTTCTGGGGTGTAGCTCAGTGGTAAAGCAACCTGAGTTCAATGTCTAGCACACACACACACAAAAAAACAACCCCCAAAACTCAGTGGAGTTCTTCTTCATGGTACAAGACATGACTTAAATTGATAAGGGATTATTTAAATGCCAGATAATATTGAAGACTCTAAATGGTCATGGTCAAAGGTACCTGCCCACAAATACAAATAACTGGAGTTTATACTGTTATTTCATGTGGGAAATTCCAAATTGTACAGTTTGATCCCTCTACTTTAATGGAGCACCTTTAAACATCTGCTTTATTAAAATAAAACCTAGCATGCACATATATGTATATACAGAAACAGAACTGCTGATCAATTACCCGCAGTTCAGAGTTAAGAAGCAGCAGTATTTGTTGTGAAATGCTGGCTTCACCACCAAACACAAAAATAGACTCTGCATTTTCTATCAATGCTTTTTTGTCTCCTTCTGCAACACCGGGAAGGCCCTGTACACTGCTAGTCCTCCCACGTGTTCCACAAGGCCAAGCTGATTATTCCTATTTTAGCGATCAGGACATTTACAATGTCTCAGATGGCCCCATCTGAGGCCAAAGTCCATGCCTTTCCATTCCCCAGGCTGCCTCTTGATCTCTGATGCAGTGACAGGACTGTCAACTGAGAAGCTAATGCATACTAAAGAGAACACAGCGTTACGAAGAAGAAAGAAACATTTTGTATTTCCCAACACACTACACCTTTTCAAAGTGCCCTGACAACAGCAGCAGTAGCCACTACAAACATTTTAGAATATTCAGTGTTTACAGTAATTTCAGTTCTCAAAGTGACTTATTGTTTTAATCAGTGGCCAGGCAAAAAATGACATAAACTCCTGCTTACTTTTGTTATACACATCCAATGAATGAAATCAAAGAGGGCAGTAGGTCATTTCGCACACCTTGTTTGGTTGCTGTTCTGCTAAAGCATTTACAATTCTTATCCAAGCTAATGCCTGTTCTCCCTTCTCAACGAGGAACACAGTCGTGGTAAGTACAGTTTGCAGCTATTAATGCCACTTCTCAGTGACTGAAATGGTTCTTTATAGAAGACAAAAGCTGCATGGTATGCTTTGAGGACATTTCTGACAAAAATGTTAAAACAGCCCAGTGAAAGAGGCATTATACAACAACATCCTTTTATTTATTAAAATACTTCCAAAGCAGTTAAGAAACTCACGTAGGTGACCCAGTTAATGAATGCAATAGGTTGATCTTGAAACCAGGTGTTTAAATACAAATCAAACAGAAGTCTAACCTATGGAGAAAACTAATAGCAAATTAATAAAATTTAGATGATAATTCCTTCTGATTCCTTGTATCTGATTTCTCTGGCATCTTTAAGTTGTTCTTAACATCCACCTTCAAAAAGGATACCTATTTGGTGCGCACTGTAACAATCTACTTAGCTCTTAATTTACTGAGACTTACATCATCATATGAGAAATTCACCATGCCTTGCTGACCAGTATCCCGTCTTCGAAAACAATCTGTAAAACACATAAAATTTATAGGTTTTCTTTTTTTTTTTATTTTTATTTTTTCCAGGGCTGAGGATCAAACTCAGGACCTTGAGCGTGCTAGGCAAGCGCTCTGCCACTGAGCTAAATCCCCAACTCCTATAGGTTTTCTTTAAACAGCTTTTATAAAATCACAATGGTTAATTATTCTGGTATTGGGTTTAAACTACTGTAACATTTAAATTGTACAAAGAGTCAACATAAAAGGTCAAAGCAAAGAAGCCAATTATAAGAATAGTAAAAGATTTAATATGCCACAAAATGACAGACAGGCAAAAGTTGGCAGCTATCTTTTTTGCTGTAAAGCTGGGCATCTTCCAGACTCTGCAATTTCCAAGACCTTCACTAAATTGTGATGAAAGCACAAAATTTCAAACTTACTAACATAGATATTGCTTAATTAAGAAAACAGATGAGGGCTGGAGCTGAGGCTCAGCAGTTACGGCGCTTGCTCAGCATGCACAAGTACAGGGGTTCAAACCCCAGCACCTATGTACACAACTAAGTGTCAGAGCAACAAAGGCCATGTGAAAAACTCAATGAAAATCGATTCTCTCTCTCTCTGTCCTCTCTTAAAAAAAAAAAAAAGGAAACATATGAATTGAGTCCTTAATATAAGTGAGACTATGACAAATATGCCACCCATTTCAGCCTGCCAATTTGAAAAAGAAAAATAATTTATTTCAATTTTCAAAAATTTCACATTCTAAAGGGAATTCACTCATAATCACACTCTGATTAAAAAAAATGCATATTGCCTGGGATATAGCTCCGTGGTAGATTGCTGGCCTTACATGCACAAGGCCCTGGGTTTGATACCAGAACCATAACAACAAAAGAAGAAAAAAAAAAGAAAACGAAAGAAGAAAATTACAAAATACCTGGTTATGTTTTGGAATATTTTAATAAAATGTAGTTAAGATTATTTTAATGCAGATTAGTCACTAATCTAAAAAATTCTGAAAAAAATCATGCTAGGTATGTGTAACAGCAATGTTAAAAAGTTACTAAAGCAAGGAACTGAATGGGGAAAATAAAAGTTCAGAAGTAGTGAGAAACAGAATGTCATAAAAACTGTGTGCTTGTGGTAGTTCCTGATGACCCCCGTCACATTGCAGAACACACCTGTAAGAGCCCTCAACTTGACGCAGCAGGCAATGTAGTCGTCGAAGGTGATCTTTCCACTTGTGCTGTATCGTTTTGCAATTGCAGTCACAGTTTGGGGATTCAACCGAAATCCTGAAAGGCAGAAAAGTCATCCAGCAGAAAAAGGTGTTAAAGACTTGCAAAAGACACCACTAAAAAAGAATCAAGCACAATTTTTTAAGACTGTAGCATTTTATTTATGAACATACACAATATCTAAGAAAACAGAAACTGTCTTCAAGTAGCACTTAGTTTTAGAGAGAAATCAAAACCCTACTTCTCCCAGGTGATGGAGAGTTCCAGTTAATCATACACACCCATGGTTGTCAGCGCCTTCTGCAATTCTTGAGGATCCACAGTTCCACTCCTATCACTGTCAAAGCTGATGAAGTGTTGTCTCCAGCCATTCAGTACCGCCCAGAGTTCTTTAAATTCATTGAACCCCATTGTGCCAGATCTGTCTCTCTGAACTGTAATCAAGGATCAGAGCTTCTTTATTTGTAACATTTTCTAATGATTAAACAAAAGAATGAGGATAAGGGGGAATTCAATACTCTTTCTGCTAAAATATTTTAAAGTTACACTACATTTTTCTTGATATGATATAATAAAAAATTAATGATAATACAAAAAGTTATAACAAAAAGGGCCCATAGAGAAAAAAACTTCAAGTATCTATTTTTATCAAGAGAAAACTAAATGGTTTAATTAAAAAGTAGTCTTGGTTCTGGAACTGGGTGCATGTCGCAGGCTATGCTGTCTACCACCCTTCTGTTCTGGGATCCTCCCTTGTTAAGCTCTTCTAGACCTAAGTAAGGATTTCACTTTTGGAAAATGGGTTAGGATGGAAGGCACCTCATTTAAACAGGTCCACTTGAAGGTCAGGTATGGATCATGCACAGCCATCAATGCTAAAGGGAAAAAGCTTGCTGGCACTCTTGTCTCCACACTTGATCTACCTTGATGCTTCCTTGAATTCTGGAACAATTGACATTCTGTTTACTAAACCCCCTTCCCATTTGCACACCAAAATATATCCTAAAAGCTAATTATTTCAGGAAGCTTTTAAGTGGTTGTCACACGGTGTTTTAATTTGGAGATGACTTTTCAGTAAGAAAGTTTTTTTTCTTGGTCAAGAAAGCACTCTAGTCAACAAGTCAACAATAAAGGTAAAGGATACATCCAGCATCGAAACCATAAGCCGACAGGTCTCCAGGTTAAAAGCTGTTAAGTCAAGAAAAGTACACACATATAAATACAATTCCAAAAATTCATATTACATTGGATACATTCAAATTAACCAGAAATGTTATTATTTACTTTTTTTATATGCTACTCAGTTTATATGGAACTAAATTATATTATATTCCAAGTAGATTTTTCCAATAAAATAATTTCTTCTAGAACACAAATTTGATTTTAATAATTTAAAAATAAATCTTTTAAAAAAGTATTGTGTAGTACTGTTAAACTTTCTTGCCTTTAAAAACCATAATATAGTGAGCCCAATTAACCATAAGGAAGCGAAATGTACTCTATCTACCACAGCTGTATGGGAAGGCACGATGGCTTTGTTCCTGCTCATAAATGACTATAAATTTGCTATTTTCTGTGTGTAATAATCATTTGTTTTTCTTCCTTTTCTCTTTAATATCAGATATTGAGCAAGTAACCTCTTACCTTATAATAATCTACAACCTCTTTTCATATACAAACTTATATATGAAAACAAATATGTGATTATTAAAATTGTTTTGAGTAATAATACTCTGGAGTAAGAGCCAACGTTCAATGCAGTGGTGGCCACTGTTCAGAAATCATCTTAGCTTATCTATGATTTGAGAGCAATCTGAGGACATGCAATATCTTACTTATGCAGCCAAACTAGAACATGCTCAATGAGTGTGGCCAACTGGTTATCTAAGAATTAGGAAATTAGGGGCTAGCAATGCAGTTCAGTGGTAAAGTGCTTGCCTAGCATGTGTGAGGTCCTGGGCTCAACCTGCAGCAATGCCCACACAAGAATTTGGAAATTAAAAATAGAGAAGCCCTTGCAGTATACATTACATTAATGGAAATCAATTACTTTGAGGAAATACCGTGCAAGTACAAACAAGCTGTACATCTAGAAGACAGAAGTGACAAGTGTGAAACAAGAAAGCTAGTACAAACTTTGCAAGTTTAAGAAGCACATAGAACTTTTTCAGAGCTCTTGCTAGCTTCTTTTTATTTCCCCCTCTATCCAAACAGAAATTAGAACAGAACTGAACTAACTTTTTATTACCCTGTCTCCAAATAATACAAACTGTAGGTTTTTCATATTTGATGGATTATTGTATTTGGCATATTCTATCTTGGTCCTCCAATATCCATGAGAGAAGGTGGCAACACTTTCTAAATTTTTAAGTGAGAGCTGATGGATTCTTCATTTTGACTTTTAAATTGTTTGGAGGTATGAAGTCCCTTTAATCTAGACCAGTGGTTCTCAGCTCTGGTGCCTAAAAGAATCACCAGGAAACTTTAAATAATGCTGAATACAGGCTGCATCACAAAACAACTGAAATCAGGATTTCTAAGCATGGGATCCAGGTACCAATGTGTTTTAGAGCTTCTCAGAGGATCCAGTGGTCAGCCAAGGTGAGATCACTGTTCAACTCAGTTTGATTCCTGGACCAGTCACATTAGTATCACTCGCGACCTTGTTTGAATTGCAGAATCTCTATGTACAACTATTAGGCACCAATTTAACAATGCGGAGGAAAAAAGAATTGCAGAATCTCAACTTTAACCAATAAAATACAATTAATAAAATCAGAATCTGAATTTTAACAAGATCCTCAGGTGAGATATATTCACATTTAAGCAACTGTGACTAATGTCACATGGAAACTTGTTGGAGGTGACTGTCTCACATTTCACCTCAGACCTCCTGAAAAAGAACCTCTAGGGTGGGGCCCTGCAATCTTTCTAGGAGATGCCGATGCGACTAAAGTGTAAGAACCACTGCTCCAGATGGCTTGACAACCACAGGACAGAGCTTACTATGTGCAGCTCTAACTGCTGCACCACTGCTCCAGCCACTACCTTTAGACTTTTGACTGACAACAGGATTGCCCCAGACTTTCATGTTCCCACTGCACATGGTCTTACCCCATAGAGGGGAAATTTTACTATTACAATGACATTAAAGATCCAAAGACAACTCAGTCACTGGTTCTAATTGAAACTTGCTCTTCTGGATTTTATAGTTGGGGCTTTGCTTCTAATTATCCAGTCGTCTTAAGTCTGAGAGTTTGGTCTATATAAAGGTCAACAGAGGCCCCCTCCTTCAGGGTAACCTGTTTCTTCTTATCAGAAGGGAGGAGGACTCTTTGGGCCTGCACATTTCTTCTTTGGGTGACAGGTTTTTTGCTCAGGAATGTAGCGTATCCTATTTCCTTAAGCCAGGAGAAGACCAGAGTGGCCTCAGGTAAACCACTTTTTAAAAGAAAGCATGTAGGGGTCAGCACCGTAGGCCCAGTCTATAGAATTATCCTCTTAAGCTCATGTTTCCACTGCTTACGTTTGTCTGCTATCTATCACTGCTATGAGACCTCTCTTGTTCACCAGTGTTACTGCTTGAGGTTAACAAACCATTTAAATGTGTTGCCTATAACAGTAAATAAATAAACAAAAAACAATTTAGAAAGTGTATCTTTTGTTTAGGACCAGATTAAATGACAGAAATTCAAAAAGTTCTTCTTTTGTATTAATTCTCCCAACTAGGAAATAGTAGATCGCACAAAAGAAGGAACACCAACAATAGAAACGAATAGTTCAAAGAAGCCATCTAGTAAATAAGCTATGTCAAACAGTCAAAAATGCCACTATACATTCTCAGGTGTGAATTCTAGTTTGAATATTTTAAATTCACAGCTTGCCATGAAGATAGAGCTTCATTTTGATATTCTGTCTCAATTACCAATTGGTAAGAGGTTGGTGGGTAATGCACTTGAACGAAGACACTGTTATCTACCCTGGAAATACCTCGTGGTCAAGAATGGATTTGCAAAGAAAGTGCACAGTACGCATGTGGGAGGCTGAGAAGCCCCTGCGAGGATGCAGCAGCTCTGAGGTAGTTCCCCTTCTAGGGCTTGCAGCAGAGAGCTCAAAAGGCAGGAAGTGGTGGTAAGCACTAAATTATAGGGCAGCACAGCCAGTATGTGAGGAACTAAGGAGCCTGGAGAAGAGAACGAGCTAAAGAGTTTAGAAAACAGAAAGGGCACTTTCTACTTGGCCTGAATACATTTTCTGAAATAAAGGAAAGACCCACGGGGGTGTCATGGCAAGCATTCATACTGCCAGCATCATGCCCAGGATTCAGAGAATAGGAATACAGGACTGGCCACTCAAAGCTGTAAGTGCCACCCAGCATAGGACAGAGTAAGCTCTTAGCAAATAGTCATCCATAATTGTTAGCTCCTATCATTAATAATACCTGACCTAGTAGATTTCATTTCAGCACCTAAACTTGTCCTCTGTGAAGGAGGCCATCCAAACTGTCTCACTGGTTTAACTGTTCCAAATCAAAAACATCCACTAACCTGGCAGATAGGTGGAATGACTTATTAATTTATTTCCAAATCAACATGTAAAAATAATAGTCTTCACTAGCTTTTGAAATTCTAAACTTGGCTGAATCAGAAAAGCTCAGTTTCCTTTAAAGGCTATAAGCACATGTAATAGTTAATATATAGAGAACAAAGAGGACTTTTAGAGAAACTTTGGAACTTATCAACTTACGTTTGTATCCTCCAGCGATGCCCGACTGTGTCAGGCATCTCTGCAATTCATCTGCATCTATTTGGCCATCCTTTTATAAAAAACAAGAATAAAACAGTAATTTGTATTTTCAAGTTCTTTGTTTACCTTCAGTATTCAAAGCGGCAATACTAATAATTCCTTTCTTTTTATTTCTTTCTTTTTCATGCCTTTTCTTTTTATTTTTTTTAATAAAAAAGAATGCCTTCCAACACCGGGAATTCTTTTCCTCACCCTAATTTCAAAAATAATTTACTGATGAAAGAGAACCCATCTTGGTAACTTCTGTTCTCTCAGGAAACTGCCTAAAGTAAGCAATTTAAAATAAAATTATTTGTGGAATTGCTTAAAAGTTACTTTTCTTTCTTTTTATGGGGATAAAACAGGGTACACAGCAGGCATCAGTAAATAAAAGACTTGGTTCAAACAGAAAGAGACTCTTCGATCACCTTACGATAGTGAATAGTTTTTGCGAAGCACAATTCCTGGAAGATATAGGCTAGGCTCATGGCTGTACTAGGTCAGAAATAAAGATATGTGTTATTTTTAGGGATTTTAAAATAAAATATTTGAATCCTTAGTTGATGAGTACTACAGGTTGCCAATAAGGAGGAAGATCATAATTTTATGACAAAGATGCTGAATAAAGGCCAGGGCTGCTGAAAGCTAAGCAAGTGGAGTCACTTACACTGGAAGCTCCAGCAATCTAAGAATGCCAGTCTTGAGGCAGGCCCTGTCTTGTGGTTTCAAAGATACAGATCAATAAAAGATTAAGCAGATACTCAAGGAGAAAGTCTTGCAGCTTTAAACTCAATTTTCCATTCAAATCGTCAAAGCCATAATTCTTAGAGTGCTATTTTAAAAGGTGATCCGTAAATTCTGCAGCATTTTTTCATATTATGATTTTGCTATTTCTAGCTTTTGATATAAACAAGACTAAGTTGAATTCCTAAGAATAAACATCCCCTTTATACATGTTGGAATTCTGCAACAGTGTATTTACTATACACAGCAATCTTGGAAGCTAGGTAAGTTTCTTCCCTCAGGGCAATCCAGCATCTGTCATAGAAGTTGGGAATGCAAAAAAGTGGGTCTTGGGGAGTTGACCTGAATTCTTTCTCTGGGTCAATAGGTCACAACACCCAACAAGGGCCTAGAAGACCTGACCTATTAACAGCATTTGCATCAGAAAGTAAACTTCATAGGACTAACTTCCTGATACTGAGAGTAGTAACTTTCTTCTGTAGAAGCAGGTGGGCTTTTACCCTTCATTTTTTTAAATGTAGGTAAAGGATTAACAATCAAATTCAACAGAAAGTGCCCATTAGAATCTGGCTACATAATTACTAGTACATGTCTTTAAGTTGTACAAACAGGTATTTCTGTTCATCAGATCTTGAATTTTTTTCTCTTGAAATCACCCTGGATTCATAAGTCAGTTCTGAAGACATCTCTCTACCTTAGAGATCTTCAAAGTATATTTATAATTTCCTGTTCTGTTCAACATGACCCTCAATCACAAGTTGTTTTGAACTGAACTACTTTGTCCTAATCTGTTCTGAATATTAGGAGTAAAGAACTAAAATAGGAAGCCAGGATTCCAGCTACTCAAGAGGACAAGGTAGGACAGCAAGTTGGAGGCCAGCTTGGGCAATTTAGTCAGACTTTTTCTCAAAATAAAAACGTCTGGAGATGTAGTTCAGTGGTAGAGTATCTCTGGGTTCAATTCCCAGTACCGCAAAAACAAAGTTTCCTTTCTCTGTTTTGCACAGGCAAAGGGGCTCATTTCCAGGACACGGTTCATTTTTCTGTGTCAGTGTATCAAAATGTAACACAAATGAAGAACCCGACAGTTCTTTAATATTATGAGGAAAAGCTAACCTGTCCAGCGACAGCAGCAAAGTAACCATACAGCGGATCCTGAGTTTGTCCGGGAAACGCAGGACCTCCGGGAGCCCCTCCATACTGTGAAACAGGAAACAAGCGCATCATTCCACTCAATCAAGTTTTCTTCTTTCACCATGGAGAGAGCTTTTGTGCAAAGCCAGACAGCTGCCGGCTTCCTCTTCACAAGACTTATCTCCTCCCCACACCCGGACCCAGCACACTCTCACCAGCAATCACCCCACCTCTTTTTTCCGTTCTCACCTTTTTTTTTTTTTTTTATAACTAAACGACTAGTGACTTGGACCCAATTAAATTAGTTATCATGAAAGTGATAGCTGCATACTTTAAGTCACTTTAAAAAGCCCTTTTAACCTGCAGATTACAGAGATGAATGTAACCTAGGCAAAGGCAGGGCTCGAAACTGTTTTCCTTTGTTCGTATAGCTTTTATAGTGTTTTAAAAGTGTTTTAAGTACTAGGTAGGGCTGCAGTGGTACAATGCTGAGACAGGTGTGCCCTAGGAAAGAGTAAGGTATCTGGGATCGGCTGTATCTCAGCTTCCGGACGCCTGGGGGCTTGGGCTTTTAGTCCTGCAAATTTTCCCTGTCCCTGTCCTCCCTAACCCCCCCACTCCCGGCCACCATCCTTCACACTGTGTTTTAAGAGGATGAAGATAGATCTTAAGACCATTCTAGATCAAAATGGCTGTTGTTGCTTTGGGGGGAAACCTAGGAGAAGGAGGAAGCCAACACCCAACTTGCACAATTTCATGCCGCGTATCCATGAGTCACAGGGTGGGCTTCTTGGATCCGGTTCCACTCGTGCCTTGGCCCCACAGGGCCATCAGGGAGGAGAAGGGACAGAAGAATGGATGGAGAGAAAGGAGGAACCTCAGCGGCCTGGGACAAGACGGCGAGAGCGCAGGAAGAAGCCAGCGCAGCGGTTTGGGGATCCCGGTGCCCCCTTCCCGCCGGCCACACCGTCACCAAGAACGGCCTCTCGGGGATCCCCGAGCCTGAGGGTCGCGCTGGGGCAAGCAGCACTTACCCCGCCTGGGTAATACCCGCCACCGGCGCCAGGGTGCCCCGGGTACGCCATGGTGCAGACTGCGCCGCCGCCCAGCGCGCCCAGCCTCCCCGCCCCGCCGCGCGGGCCCGCCCCGGAGTGCACCACGAGGGCCGGCGGGGGACGCGCGCTGCAGCCACCTCCCGCTCTGGATGCCGCTCCCCACGGGCGCTCCCAGGCCAGCGTGCTTCCGATTCTGTTGCGATTTCGTGTAAAGGCTGTGCTTAATTGAAGGTCCAGTGTTTATGTACGTCCTGCTATGAAATTCACGCGTGGTACTTTCTTCCCTTCGAAACTAATGGCACATTCCACTACCAAGGCAAAGCCCCGGGAATTCATTTTTTTTCTCCCTTCGTACTTGTCTATTTCCTGGCACATTTATTATTTTAAATAACGGTTTTGGCTAGGGCGGACCCACTAGAAGCAGAGTGCAGTATTATAGGAAAGGACCTTAGAGTAACTCTAAGATTGAAAAATTAAGGAAGAGCCTTTGTAAAAGAGGAGTAAACTTCAGGAACTGTGTGCGCAAGGGGGCATTTGGCTTGCAATTGCACAAGCCATTGAACGACAATGGCTTGGTTTTTTCCTTTGTTGTTTGTTTTTGCCTCGGGACAAGTCATTGCCTGGTTAAACTGGGTGTAGGTCAGATGCAGACTAAGGAAGACCGCGGCATTTTCTGGGCAGGGTAGTCTCACCCAGAAATATTTTCATCCACAAAATGAATTATCTGAATGTTTTGAGCAAAACTAATCCCTTTCCCCAAAGTTGCTTAGCAACTTTTCATGCAAGAAAGTTGAGAGCAAACTAAGGGCACAGGGAGGCCATGGAGTTCCTATCGAGGCGCCCTGGCCAGCAGGTACTAACCAGGTGCAGCAAGTGCTTCCTGGGAGACCATGATCTTAAGGAATGTGAGAGATGAGTACTTCACACGAGTTACTGAGAGAAAAAAAGTTCTCTTTGCTTCACAGTTTTCTTTTCAACTATTTCAACAGTCTGAAGCAATTTGGATATGAGATTTGAGTTTAGTTTTGTCTTACGTAACTTCAAAAACACAAAATTGTTCACTTGTCTTTGTTAAGGACTAGAAAATGTTTTTCTGATTTTTAGAACTGTGTGGATAAGCAAGACTCACAGAATTTGCTGTGAAGTTTGCAGGTAAACACTGAAAAAGTCATCAATATTTAAAGAGTACCTGACAAGGTGAAGGTAAGGTACTTCTCATCATGGTTATGGTGGTTCCTTCATTCCAAATTACTTAGATTCATTATTTTCCTTTTATGTGTAACTTCCCTCTCAAGCCCTCTTTTTGGATACATAAACTCCAAAAATGAAAGTCCCAAATAGAAAAATTTTAATTGTCATGGTCTCATAGCCAATAAAATACTTGCTGCCTGTGTTATCTTTGAGTCAGGAAGTAGATTACTGTTTTTGAATATCGTGGTGATCATCAAGATTAATTAGGCATTTAGAGCACCTGGGCCTCTGTTTTGAGTCCTTAACAAGATGATCAGTACTTAACTCAAAGTTGACTGTAATAGCTCTTTGATCAATTTGAAAGAAGTGTATAGCATGTAAAATATGTTTAAGTAGTGCACATTTATCCATTTTCCTACTTAACCCATGCGAAACAATTGAATTGTGTTTGTGTGTGTGTGTGCACGTGCAATGTGCAATGCATGTAGTGTTGTAGCTTGAACCCAGGGCCAGGACTTGGGGCCTTGTGCATGTTAGGGAAGTGCTCTATCACAAGTTATATGCCATATCCTCTAAGCATTTTACATATTTGCTTAATCCTCATAAAGCCCTATAAGATAGGTGCTATTATCATCCTCATTTATAAAGTTGAGGATCAGAGGATCTAAGAGAATGTACCCAGATGGAAGGAACACAGCTGAGCTTTGCTGCTAGGCTCTGGCTCTAGAGTCTGTGTATTACACTGTGGGCAGCAAACTTTCAAGGACCCCAATACTAAATATTTAGCTGTATCCTTTGTGTTGGAACAACTCTACTCTGCTGTCATGGACCATCAATATCCAGGGATAGTACATAAAGGAACAGTGTTTCTGTGTTCCAATACAACTTTCTTTATGGACACCAAGTTGAACTTCATATAATTTTCATATGCGATAAAATTTTTATTTTTTAAAATTTTTATTTTAACTCATTTAAAAATGTAAACATCATTCTTATCTCCCAAGTGTACAAAAAAGGGTAAGCCAGATTTCACCTTCAGGCAGTTGTTTGCCAACCACTGCCAGAAATCCCTCCAGAATGCTGGCTTTACGATAAAGCCTGTGAATAGCTGTGTCTGAGTCACTCTGAGGAATGGTGACCTCCCTAGGGTGGGATCTTATGTACAGAATGGCCAAACTCTTTCCCATTGTCCAGATCCAGATCGAGAGGAACACCATTTGACTCTGATGCAGACTAAGGAAGACTGGGGCATTTTCTGGTCAGGGTAGTCTCACCCAGGTTGTTCTTAGGATCTGGAGCAGCCAGGGGACATGCAAAATGACAAAATGCAAAATGAAAAAGCTGGATGTCAGGCTATCTTTTAAATCCTTGCCCATGAAACATGGATTACTTTATTCTGTAGACAGAATAAAGACTTCAGGAAAGAATAAAGACTCAATAGCAACTCTATGGAAAGTAGAGGTGCAATTTTCTTTTATGGTTTTAGTATTCATTCCGATAGAAGGTGTGGAAGTGGAGTAAAAGAAATAGGCATTTTTAAGTGTTATACTAGATGCTTCCTTTAATATTACAACTAAACCACGTCACCTTCTAAAGAAGATATAATTGCATTTTATAGATGAGGAAGTTGAGGCGTAAGTAACTTCACCAAGGTTACAATGCCAGGCTTTCACTCCTGATCTATAAGTCTAAAGCATAGCATTGTTTTAAAATAAAGACAAGGTATACAGACACTAAACAAAGCTTACATTTCTTCCCCTTCATTACATTGCTTCCTGAGAAACAGGGCAGAGGAGAGGCTACAGAAAAAGAGTCTTAAAGATAGATAACCCTTGCCTCAGACACGATAACACAAATAATTAATGAAGGATGCTTATTTCTGCTATTTCTAAATATAGGCTAGAGAAAATGTCTACTCTTCCATTGTATCCATTATAATTTTGAACCAAACAAAAACCCCAGTGGGATAAGAATTCATTCTCCTCACTTTACCTCCAATTTGTGAATCTCAGATATGGACATTGCAATCCATAAATCATTTAAAGAAAGTTAGCAACAGAGCACCCAGCTTTATATGTGCAAAGTTAGAAGAACACTTTCTAAATAGTCTTGACAGTCTGGGGAGCTGGAATACTGAATTATTTGTCCTAACAATCTACTAAGTACTAGAAAAAAAATGGAAGGAGTTAGGTAACATCACTGTGATCCAGTGTTGTGGCAGCAGCCAGGGTTAGGGAAAGAGCTATTCATGTTTATCCATAGGAGATGGATCATAGTTATTTTGGAAATTCATTGGAGTTACAGAAACTTTGGTGATCATCTCTTCCAATCATGCTATTTTACAGATTAAAAAAAAATGAACCTGGGAGAAGGAAAATGACTAGCCCAGCCTTTCCATCTGATATATTTTAACTTTCCCAATTAAATCTGTGACATTATCTGATTTTGCCTCTTAGAGAGTGTTATAGTTTTGATCTAAAATGTCCCTCAAAGGCCATGTGTTGAAGGCTTGATCATCAACCTGTGGTGTTAATGGGAAGTAGTGAAACTTTTAGTAGGTGGGGCCTGGTGGAAGGAAGCTAGGTCATTGGGGACATGCCCTTGAAGGGAATATTGGGATCCTGGCCCCTTTCTCTCTGTCTCTCTTTGCTTCCTGGCCACCATGAAGTGAGTAGCTTTGTTCCATCATGCATTCTCTAATGGTATACGATTTTACTGTGGGAACATAAAACTGCAGAGCTAACTGACCATAGCCTGAAACCTCTGAAACTGTGAGTCAAAACAAAACTTCCTTGTATGTTGTTTTGCTGCAGCAATGGAAAGCTAACACACAGACAGGATCCTGTTTTTTTCTGGTATACCCTCTCCAGTCCATCTCTGTACCTGTTTTCAAGACAAAAGGCAGTGTGGACACACCCTTTGTTCCTGGAAAAAAGGTAACATAAGCATTACTTATAATATCCAGGTAGAACTTCCTCATTCAGATAGGTGATGAAAAAACCTATGTTGCTAAGTAACTGCAGGTGTTTCATCATTTCCTGAAGCTGAATTAATCACAGGGAGAAATAAACAATGACATTTCCCAGATTAAGGCTTCAACTTTCTTTAGTTCCAATCTGGGTATGGTGCCTCATGATTTAAAAAACTTCTGCCTTAGAAACTCACTCTTCCAAGTATGAGTGGAATGAGTGATAACAACAAAGAAAATCAATTAGTGCTATCTCCATTTTCTGACAATTTTGGGGAAAGAGTGTGACAACTAGGATATTAATTTGGAATAAAAGGTTTTCCCTCTGATTGTCCAGAATAAGAACTCAATTAACATGTAATTAGATCATTAGTTTTAGTGGATAGTAACACTTCCATTATTGATATTTTAGTGTTTGCATGTAAAGTGTTTAACACTTCCTGGTACATGGTAGGTGATAATGAACTATCAACCACAGTATTCAATACAATTTTCTGTCATGACGAAATCATTCTATATCTGGGCAATCCAAAAATTAATCATATGTGTTGCTGATATGAGGAGATACAGTTTTAGTTTAATTAAATGTAAATGTGAATTTAAATTTAAATAGTCATGTGGCTAATGGCTATCCTGATGGACAATAGAAGAGCATTTTCATTACACTGGCTGCCTCCTCCTTGGATCTCAAGAAAAGCAAGCTCATTCTACTTGCCTGGAGTAGGCAAGATGAGCAAGATGAGTTAGTTGTTAACAAAAGAGCAGGGGTGGATGATCATAAGCCCATGGCTAATGCTCCCATGCTTATTCCTACCGAAGGCGTTCTTACTGACCTTTCCCTTGGTGAAAATACTTAGCTGGAATGGATGATTATGATAAACCAGGAAGCATATTTGGAAGGAGATGTATATATAAGAATATATAAGCCTGTATTCACATGTATGTAATTACGTGAGTGTGTCTGTTATATGTCTATCTATCTATCTATCTATCTATTATCTATACACACTTTCTGGCCATTAAAGCTGTCTGAAAATGGCCACCTAGGGATTACCTGCCTATCCCTTGGAGGGTGGAGGTGATCAAACAAAAGCTGCCAGTGATGCTAAAGGTCAGGTTTGTACTTTATAGACTATAAAGTATTTTCTAATAGTCTTCTCTTAACTTTCCCTTCACACCCACTTTGATTATTTCCACTTTGTAGGAAAAAATGAGGCTCTGTGACTTGCTATAGGTCACCAAACAGCAGCAACCAGAGTAGGAGATGCTCATCCTGTCATCAGATCTTTTCTTACCCTCACTCTGTTCTCTCAGGACTCTTCTATTATTCTGCAATTTTATTGGATCGAGAAATTTGAGGAAAGATTTATTTTTCTGTTCCAGAATAACATGTGTTTTTAGAAATCAGAATATTAAAGTAGTTGGACATCTATGTAGCTCTATTACTATCAGTAAGTGCCAATTTTAGGGTAGACAATTACGTTTTTGGTAAGCAGGGTATAAAAAGGCATGGCTACAGGGTTGAGGTCAAGGAACAAATGCTAGAACTGGCTGAATTCGACAGGAGGTTTACACTGATTCTCAAGCCTCTACAACTTCTTATATTCAAGTACCAACCAGGCCTGGCCCCGCCTTAGTTTCTGAGATCAGACCAGCAGCTGCATACAATGTGAGGGCCACTTGTAGCCATCACCATATATGCAGAAACAGTAAGAAAGGAAAGTCTTGAATGAGGGAGCTGTATCCCAGGTGGAAAATCTCCCGGGTTCAGCTTCAGAATTCCGTGAGAATCAATGTCCCTAACCACGTTGGACCAGTGGGGTGCAATCAACTCTTAAAGAGGTTGTGTTCTGATGAAATCAACCCAGATGCCCATCAGTAGATTAATGGATTAAGAAATTGTGGTATATATACACAATGGAGTTCTACTCAGCTATTAAAAAAATGAAATTGTGGCATTTGCCAGTAAATGGATAGAAACAGAGAATATCATGTTAAGTGAAATTAGTCAAACTCAAAAATTCAAAGGCCAAATGTTTTGTCTCATATATGGAAGCTAGAATAAAATAAAGGAAAGAGAGAGGGAAGGATAAGATTATATAATCATTCAAATACAAATTAATAGAGGAGCTAAAGGAAGTCTAGTAGAGTAAAGGAAAGAGAAAGGGAGAGGGGAAGAAGAACAAAGTGAAACAAGATAACAAATAATTCAATAAAAACTGTAAAAGTTAAAAAAAAAGAATCAAAGTGAGATCAGTGCTGGGGAGGTATATTGGTCAAATTATATTGTTATATTGTGTGCACTTATGAATATATACAACTATAATGCACCAATAAAAATGTGTAAAAAACATTGTGTTCTAGAAGCTGTTGTTATGGACTCTGTTCTTCCATAAAAGTCATTTCACGATGGCTCCAGGCCAGACTTTGCATCCTTTTCAAAGCCCTCAGTACTCTTCTGAAGAAGGCTGCTCCTGGATCAGGGCAGAGCTGGGGTTTCTCCCATCCTCATCCCCATCTAAGTCCCTTCCTCCCACTAATGCTGACGTCTCGGGGTTTGCACAGAACCAGCACTGCCATGAGATGCTAGAAGGGGACGGGCAGGAAAGGGATGCAGTCTCCCTCCGCTGGATTAGCATGGGGGGCATGGTCTAAGGGAGGAATAAAAACAGAAGAAAAATTCCAAATCACAGCTCTGGGAAGGAAGAATGGCTGTTCATGTCTCCCAGGGATCCAGATGGAGTACTTATTTCTAGAAAGCCAATGCTATATAAAGCTAATATAAGTCAGCTACATGTACATTTGGAGTTCTTTCTTTTTTTCAGTTCTGGGGTTCAAATCTAGGGTTCAAGTGTGCTAGGTAAGTGCTTTATTACTGAGCCACACTGAGAATTTCTTAATTAAGAGTAAGGTTTTTTTTGGGGAGAAGATATAGCTCAACAGTAGAATATACTTGCCTAGTGTGTTCAGAGCCCTGGGTTTGACCCCATCATTAGATATCATAAGATAGTTCTTATTTAATATTTTTTTTTCCAGAAAGTTACTTGCCTACTTTCCTGTTTTCATATAATTGGAAGTCATAGCAAAGATGAGGTAGGAACCTGGGTTAGTTGATTTCTGGGTTTTGTTTTTTGTTTTTTTTTTTTTGTCGGCCACAAATTGTGATATTACTATTTTGGTAAGCAAGGATCAGTTAAGCAAAATTTTAATGCTATTTTCAAGCCTAGTTTATTATATACTCAAAAGCAATTGTTTGTTAAATATCTAAGATTCTGTATAGAACAATCAATCTCAATCCAAAGTTTATTACCAGAAGAACCTATAGATATTTTAGGTTTAATTGCATTACATGCTTTGTTGAATTTGCTGGAATTATTATTCTGTGAAGGAAACTGTCCTGTTTCCATTTTATTAAAATGGAGAGTAGGTGGGTAACTTTAAATTAGATCTGATTTTCTCAAAGCAAAAGAGAAAATAATGAGAGTAATTTGGGGAAATTGAATTACCTTGAAAGCTTAAGATTCCATATTCTCAGTAGGGAAACCCACTCACCATTTCTATAGTCTCTTAAAAGACCTCGAGAATACATTTTTTCATTCTTAAATAATTTGCTTTACCATAGTTATTAATTTCTAAGTTTTATTCTTAAATTTCAGCCACCCCCAAAAAGCATTCAGAAAAATTTTTATAAAAATAAACTTTACACATATCCTTAGTCTGAAAAAATACATTATTAGAATAATATAGAATAAGACCTTTCTTATTCCAATTAATAGAATTATAATATCAGAGTTGTATGGAGCAGTCTAATATTATATACATACTTTTACTTACCTGCATCTTGATGTGAGGAGTTACAGGTCAAGCTGGTGAATCTTAGGGGAGTGTGTGCTTGTAGGGTTGCTAAATGGGATTATCAAGAAGTGTGGACTGTACTAGCAAGTGAATCGCATTATCCTCTTGATCCCTGGCAATCAGTAACCAACTATAATCAACTTCCAACCTGGCAGGCAGGCTTCCCATAGGTGCCAGAAAGTCTTTCTATGAAATGTACTCCTGTCAGGGTTAGAATGACTTTAGCTAAAGCAGGAACTGACAGCAATATTAAACATGCACAAAAGTATATATTGGACATTCCTTTGGAATTTATATCTTTACCTTTACTTTTTAAATTTTTTTCCATTTTACCTTTATAAGTCTTCTGAAGATTGTGCATTTCACTGGTGATGGATGAGAGCTGGCTCACAGTTGCCAGTGAGAACCAATTTTCAGGAATTTTACCAGACCCTTGTTAAAATGGTAAATATTAAAAGTTAAGAATATAAGTTTGCTGAAAGTCAGAGTGATAAAATCTTAAAACACATCACTTACTAATAATTTTGCTCCATTCATACTATGTAAAGGTGTGCTCAGTCACACTGTTAGTAGCTTGAACTTTTCATGGTGGGAATATTTACAGTATGGAAATCAATTTCCACTATAAATGAAAGGTCTATTTTTATTGTTTTGTGGATTGTCTACTCTAGACTTGAAGTGAACATGTTGGAGAAAATGTTAGTAATGCCAATTAGAGTTGAAAGTGTGTGTGTGTGTGTGTGTGTGTGTGTGTTTGTGCGTGTGCAGCCATTCCAATGTGCATTGCACAGATAATTGAGGAAATATTCTTCCAGCATATGAAGTTACTTTGTTTTATTACAACCATTTACTTGGTATTGTGAAAAATGAATTTTACCATAATTAGCAATGAAGAAATGGTACCATTTAAGTTTAATTTGAAAATATGGTTGGGTTAAATTATTTCTAGGATTTTCTAGATGATAACATAGAATCAAATAATGTTTCAGTCCCTGCAAAAAGCTAGCTTCAGAGCACAATTGCAATCCATAGTTCTGAAGCTGAAACAAGTCTCAGTTTAAATCAAGGTACTTTTTGACAATGAGAAAAAGTAAAAGTTTAACTATAAATCACATATCAGATTAATTTCCCAATAAATGCAATGGGAAAGCTTTAGTGAATTGGGATGCAACTCCATTTTTTTCAAATCATGGTAAAATTTGAACCATAGGTTGACTGTGGTTATAAAAATATTTTCCAATAAAAGCATTCTGTGAGAATCAATAAGTTACATAAAATCAACAAGAAAGACTATTTTGTATGTTATTATATGCAAATTGTGTGCTACATGTCTATTATTGACTGTGTCCCCCTAAAATTTATATGTTGACACCCTAGCTGCCAGTGTTGTGGTGGGGCTTTGGGGAGGTGATTAGTCATGAAATTGGAGCCTTCGTGCAAGGATTAGTGTTCTTAGGCTCCATAAAGCAGTCTGGTCATTTCTCGTGAGGACACAGTTAAAAGGGTCCATCTATGAACCAAAAAGTAGGACTTATGAGACGGTGAAATCTAATTTGATCTTGGACTTCCCAGCCTCCAGACTGTGAGAAATAGATTTATTTTGGTAATTGTCCACCCACTTTATGGTATTTTGATATAGCAGCCCCAACTAAGACAACATCATTTATGTAGGTAAACTTTACAACAATCTTATGTATGTGTGTACAAGTAAACTCCATGATGCTGTAGAGACGGTTGCTAAGCATTTATTAGCACAACACTGGCTGCAGCCTAAAAGGCAGTAGAACATCATTTGAATGCTTTGCACTTGATGTTGACTGGTAAACTGAAGGTTTTCAAGCACAACTGTGCGAAATTTCAAAATTACAAAATTTCTATTTTTATCTTCCAGATTCTGTAAGCAGATATCATATACCTTAGAGGTCCCTCCCATGCCTCTGTGACTATCCAAAGTTCATGCTTCACAGTTCAGCCCTCTTTGAATAGTCCTTGAGTTTCAAAATTAGCATTATACCCCGTTTAAATTTTTGTTCACTAGGTGCCAAACTGATCACTAGTAGTTTCTAAAATTAGTTTGTTTAAAACATAAATACTTCAAAATATTACCATTTTGCAACAGAAAATTTAAAAATTTTTATTGATTCTTTTTAAATATGCATGACAATAGAAGATACAATGACATAATTATAAAAACATGCAGCATAACTTGCTCTGATTCAGTCTCTAGTATTTCCTCTTCCCTTCCCTTCCACCCAGCTCCTGTTCTCTTCCTTCTACTCTACTGATCTTTCTGTTATTTACTAATAGTTTTTTTAAAATTATTGTCTTATTGATGGTCATGATGATGAGACTCACTATGGTACATTCATACATGAACATAGGAAAGATAGGTCTGATTTGTGCCATGAACTTCCCTATCTCACCTTCCTCCCTCTTTTTCCTTCCCCTTTGTTTATTCCTCTGATCTTTTCCTTTGTTTGGATTGGCTTCCACATATCAGAGAAAACATTTAATCTTTGACTTTTTGAGACTGGCTTATTTCACTTAGCATGATAGCCTTAAGTTCCATCCATTTGCCAGCAAATGCCATAAAGTAATTTTTCCTTATGGCTGAGTAATAAAACTTCATTCGTATGTATGTGTGTGTGATTATATCACATCTTTATCCATCTTTTCTGTTGAAAAGCATCATGGTTGGTTCCATAGCTTAGCTATTGTGAATTGTGCTGCTATAAATATTGATGTGGCTGTATCTCTGTAGTATGCTGATTTTAAATTCTTTAGATATATACTGAGGAGTGGGATAGCTGGGTCAAATGGTGTTTTTTGAAGAATGTCCATACTGCTTTCCAGAGTGGTTGTACCAATTTGCACTCCTGCCAACAATGTATAAATGGACCCTTTTCCCCACATCCTCGCCAGCATTTATTGTCGTTCATATTCTTATTGCCATTCTGACTGGAGTGAGATGAAATCTCAGTATAGTTTTAGTTTGCCTTCCTCTAGTTGCTAGAGGTGTTGAACATTTTTTCATATTTTCTCCCATTCTATAGGTTATCTCTTCACATTCTTGATTGTTACAGCAAACTCTTGTTTGCTATAAGGAAGCTTTTCAATTTGATGCTATCCCATTTATTGATTTTTGATTTTAATTCTTGTGATTTGAGAGTCTTATTAATAAGTCAGTTCCTGTGCTAACGTGTTGGAGTGTTGGGCCTACATTTTCTTCTAGTAGATGCAGGGTTCTGGCCTAGTTCACAGGTTTTTAAGTTGAGTTTTATGCAGGGTAAGAGATAAAGATTAAGTTTCATTCTACTGCATATGGATTTCCAGTTTCCCAACACCATTTTAAAGAGCATGTCTTTCCTCCAACTTAGTTTTTGGTTCATTTGTCAAGTATGAGCTAATTGTATTTATGCAGGTTTGTCTCAGTGTCTTCTCTTCTATTCCATTGGTCTTCGTGTCTGTTTTGTTACCAGCACCACAATTTTTTTGTTACTGTAGTCTGTAGTATAATTTCAGAGCAGGTATTTTTTTTAAAGCGAGAGTGACAGAGAGAGAGAGAGAGAGAGAGAGAATCAATTTTTTAAAAAAATTTTTCATGTGGCTTTCATTGTTCTGAGACTTCACTGTGTACATGATGCTGGGGATTGAACCTGCATCCTTGCACATGCCATAACTGCTGAGTCCCTCAGATCAGGTATTATGACTTCCTGCTTTGCTTTCTTAGCTTAGTATTGCTTTGGCTATTCTGGGTCTTTTATTTTTCCAAATGAATTTTAGGACATTGTTTTCTTTTTCTTTCTTTCTTTTTTATTTAAAGATAGAGGGTCAGAGAGAGAGAGAGAGAGAGAATCAACTTTATTTAGTTTTTCATGTGGCTTTTGTTGCTCCAACACCTCGTTGTGTACATGGTATTGGGATTTGAACCTGAGTCCTCATGCATGCCAGGCAAGCTCCATAACTGCTGAGCCACTGCTCTAGCCCCAGGACTGATTTTTCTAATTCTGTGAAGAATGTCAGTGGAATTTTGATGGGTTTTGCATTCAATCTGTATAGTGCTTTTGGTAACATGGCCATTTTGATAGTATTGATTCTGCCTATCCAAGAACGTGGGAGGTCTTTCCATCATCTAAGATTTTCAATTTCTTTAGTGTTCTATAGTTTTCATTTTAGTGTTATTTTACCTCTTTTGTTAGAATGATTCCTAAGTATTTTAATTTTTTTGAGGCTATTGTGGGTGGAATAGTTTTCCTAATTCCTTTTTCTGGAAGTTCATCATTGGAATACAGAATGTAATTGATTTGTGGATGTTGATTTTGTATTGTTATTTTGCTGAATTCATTTATGTGCTCTAAGAGTCTTTTGGTGGAGATTTTTGGTGTTATAAGTATAATCATGTCATTGGCAAACAGAGATAACTTGAGTTCTTCTTTGCCTATTTGTATCCCTTTAATTTCCTTCTCATGCCTAATTACTCTGGCTACAATTTCAAGGACTTTGTCGAATAGGAGTGGTGAAAGTGGGCATCCTTGTCTTGTTCCTGTCATATATGCCTTTATAACATTGAGGGAAGTTCCTTCTAGCCATAGTTTTACTAGTGTTTTAAACATAAATGGGTGCTGTACTTTGTCAAATGCTTTTACTATCGAGACAATCATATGGTTCTTACAAGTCTTTAAGTCTATTTATGTGGTGGATTACATTTATTGATTTCCATATATTGAACTAAACTTGCATCCCTGGAATGAATCCTACTTGATCATGGTGCATTATTTTTAAATGTATTTTTGTATGCAGTTTTCCAATATTTTATTAAGAATTTTTTGCATTTACGTTCATCAAGAATATTGGTCTGACATTTTCTTTCCTTAGTGTGTCTTTGGTTTTGGTGTCAGGGTAATACTGGTTTCACAGAATGAATTTGGCATAGTTCCCTCCTTTTCTATTTTATGGAATAGTTTGAGGAGGATTGGTATTCTTCTTTAAAGGTCTTGTAGAACTCAGCTGAGAATTCCTCCAGTTCAGGACTTTTCTTTGCTGGAAGACTTTTGATGGCTGTTTCAATTTATTATTAGAAAATGATCTGTTTGAATTTTCTATATCCTCCTGGTTCAATTTGGGTAGATTATATATCTCTAGGAATTTGTCCATATACTCAAGGTTTTCTAGCTTATGCAAACTAAAACTATACTGAGATTTCATCTCACTCCAGTCAGAATGGCAATAAGAATATGAACGACAATAAATGCTGGCGAGGATGTGGGGAAAAGGGTCCATTTATACATTGTTGGCAGGAGTGCAAATTGGTACAACCACTCTGGAAAGCAGTATGGACATTCTTCAAAAAACACCATTTGACCCAGCTATCCCATTCCTCAGTATAAATTTTCAAAACAGATTGATGATCCTTTGGATTTTAGAAGTATCTGTGGTGATATTTCCTTCTTCATCTTGGATTTTAATAATTTGAGTTTTTTCTCTTTTTCTCTTAGTTTGGCTAAGGGTTTATCAATTTTGTTTATCCTTTCAAAAAACCAACTTTTTGTTTCATCAATCTTTTGTATTTTTTTAAATTTTAATTTCATTGATTTTGACTCTGATGTTAATTATTTCCAGTCTGATATTGATTTTTGAAGGTTTATTTTTCTTTTTCTAGGATCTTAAGATGCAACTTTAGGTTATTTGGTGTCTTTCTATTCTTCTGATGTATGAGTTCAATGCTATAAACTTTCCTCTTAGAATTGCCTTCATACTGTCCCAAAGATTTTGTTATGTTGTATCACTGTTCTCACTTATCTCTAAACATTTTTTTATTTCTCCCCTGATTTTTTCTGTTATCCATTCATCATTTAAGAGTGTATTATTTATTCTCCAGATGTTAGCTTCTATTTTTTATCTTATAGTTAATTTATAATTTCATACCATTATGATCTGATAGAATGCAAGGTATTATCTCTATTCTTTGGTACTAAGATAAACTTTATGCCTTAAATAGATGTTCCATGTGCTGCTGAGAAGAAGGGGAATTTAATTGTAGATGGATGAAATATACTAAAGATATCTGTTAGGTCCTAATTATTTATTGTATGGTTTAATTCTGTAGAATCCTTATTTTTTGTTTAGATGATCTATCCAGTGATGAAAAAGCAGTGTTAAAGTCACTCAGTATTATTGTATTATGGTCAATTTGATTCTTAATATTTAGAAGGGTTTGTTTGATGTACATAGATGCTCCATTGTTTAGGGCAAAATATACAGAAACAACCTGATTGGCTAAAGAATTTAGTAAACACTTCATTTGCCTTATATGGTCATAGTCTGATTACTTGGTAATCTGTGATTGGCTGAAGCTAAACTACTATGAGTGGTTGGGTCTCGGTTGTTTGCTTATAAGGGTACACTCTTAGGCTAGCTTATAATTTGCTCACATATCAAGCTGGGATAGAGTTCATTTTTGTACAAAGACCACTTTGAGCTAAATTTTAGAGCTCAAGTATGGAAGTTGGTTTAGACAAATTTTATTTCAGTATAACAGTATGAAAAAAACATTCCTACACATATTATTTAAAAACTTGCTTTTCTTCTATTATAATGAAGTGGACTTTTTTCACTAAATATTTCTAGCATGTACTTTTGATGGCTTCAAAGCATTAAATTGTATGATTTTTTTCTACAGTTTAACTAATGGATGCTATGTTATTTAAATTGTTTCCAAATTTCTTTTATTATATAAATGCTGAAATAATATCATAGTTAAAATTTTGCTCCCATCTTGGATTGCTTTCTTAGATATATTCTTTTTTCTTTTATTTTATTCAGAAATTTATTTGTTGAATAATCAAACTAGCTTCTAATGAAATAATATAATATATATAAGTTCTGAAAATTAGATTTACCCCCAAGACCCACCCCCAATTACTCACCTTTATCCCCTCCCCTGCCCTCCTTCCCAATACATCTCTACAAATGCTTTGGGATGAGGTTTTGAAACTATTAACAACTATTGCAAATCACTTCCCTGGAAGATTGTCACCAATTTATCCAGTCATCAAAAGAATATCAGAATATTTAGGTCTCTATTTAGGGAGGGGTATAGTGATACTCAGTGCCATCATTGTTTATCTCTCCCTCTATAGACCTAGATTATAGATTGAGTTGTTAAAGAAGTCATCATTGGGCATGGATTTTATGTATATAAGATATGTGTCTTTTCTGTCAAACTTGAAAGATTGTGATGTATAACCTACTACCACCATTTTAGATCCTTCTCCCCCTTTGAAGATAGTAACTCCCTCACCTGTGTATACCCACCTCTTTCCAAGGACCCCTTTCGGTACCCAGCCATCCTCTTCCAGTGAACTATGAATCACTACGACCCTCTCCACAGGTGCAGTGACCCCCCACGCCAATTCCCTCCCAGTCGCTGCCTACTCCCTCTTGCACCTGCTTCTACCTAATCACAGCCAATTGTGCAGACTGTGCACCTGAGCTCCTCCAATTAGAGCAAAAGGGCAGTATTGCGTCAGGTTGGAGTTAAAAACCCCCTTACTTCCTTGTTAGGCATGCATTTTTCTTTTGCCTTTGGCAAGTAAAGTATCTGCCTTGCTCACCCACACCCGACCATGTGTTTGATTTCATTTATAACATGTACATATTTTTCTTTAGTCTTCTTTATGTTTAATTTGTAGTATTTTTGCAGTAAACATGAAAAGGGTAGTAGGGTCTTGTTAATTAGAACCAATAAATATGATTTGTTACATTAACAAAATTCTACCATTAACTTAAAAGGCAAATGACAAACTAGAAAAAATTTTGCAATCCCTCTCTCTCTTTCTCTCTCTAGGGATTGTACTAGGGATTGAACCCAGGGACATTTAAACACTGAGCCACATCCCCAGCACTTTTTATTTTTTGTTTTAAGACAGAGTTTTGCTAAGTTGCTTAGGGCCTGGCTAAATTGCTGAGGCTGGCTTCGAACTCACAATCCTCCTGCCTCAGTCCCCTGAGTTGCTAGCATTATACAGGTGTGCGCCACTGTGCCCAGCTAATTTGCAACATCTTAATGGGTTTATATTATATATATTCATATATGTATATGTATATGTATATGTATATATGTATATGTATATATATCTCCATAAAATAGAGAAGTGTTTTTGAGAGATTAATCCTGCCCCTTGTCTACTCTGCTCTATGCTGTACCACCCCCTCACTTATAATCTTACACTCTCACAACATTGCCCTCACCTGCCCATTTGTACCATCACCTACAATCCAGAATTGACCTACATACCTATAGATATACACACCTGCCTTGCCCACTCACACCCACCCTCATGATCCTGTATTCCTCACACCAAACCTTTCCTTTATCCACCTTTACCCATAATTCGCCTACACATACCTCTGCCCTACCCACCATACTTCCTTTCCTCTATAGTCCTATATCTATAATCCTGTACATACATACCCTGACTCATACATGCCCATCCTTACTACAAAGTTTACCATTCCTTACCACAGTTACCTACCCAATCGAATGCAACACTTCAGAAACTTTTATAAACCCTGCAACAAATAGCAATAATGATTTAGTCTGCAACTATTAAGCCACCTTTTGGTTTTACTCATAAAGATTTAAAAGATTGATTGAGCAAGGTCACACTGCCAGCTGTTTCCAATCCTAAGAAGAACCCATGATACCCAAGGCTTGCTTCTCCCTTGCGTTCACACCACAGATATCTACAAACATATATTTGAATAAAATTCAATGATGTCTTCAATAAACTCTTCTCTCAACATAAAATTTAGGTGAAATAAGGAGCCTCACTGCCATATCCTGAGCTGCTTTCCTCTACCGCTCCATTCTGTCATGATGTTCTGCCTCACCTTGGGCACAGAGATAAGGAATTGGCCAACTGTAGACGGAACCTCTGAAGTCACTAAAACACCTACCATCCACCATGACTGGAAACATCAGATCATAAAAGGTGTGATGAGTTGGTACATGCAGATTTCTGCCTACTCCCAGAAAAGACATGAGTATTCCTACCCTTTATCAACCCTTCTTTCTCCCTCATTATTCCTTTCCTGTACCTGTACCTGTACCTGCTCAAACACCTGGGGCTGAGAAGCAGGTTTGTGAACGAAGTTCCTTCTTCCCCATTCCTTGGCCATTGAGCCTTTCTCTCCTCTCCTCCTCCCCAAAATAAAATTGAGCCACATGGATCCTGTGGTTTAGAATGACAGATTCCCTAACCATTCTACCCAGAGGGCAGTTAATTTTCAAAATCTGCCATACCATCCCTTTTGCTAGAGCCTGGTATAAGAATAAGCATGACAGCCAACAGAGTAAAAATGCACCACCCTCTGTGTAATGTGGGAAGATATTTGCAAACTGTATACCCACTAAGTAATTATTAGCCAGAACATATAAAGAACTATTCCAACTCAACAACAACAAAATAACCTGGTTAAAAGATGAGCAAAGAACTGGAATAGACTTTCTTCAAAAAAGATACAAAATGGTGATTAACATCAACAATTTTCAAGGGAAATAAATGCAAATCAAAACCACAGTGAAATATCACGTAACACCTCTTAGGATGTTAAGATAGTAACTATCAAAACAGAAAATAACTGTTGGTAAAGACGTGGAGAAAATGGAGCCTGGTGCCCTGCACTGTTGAAGGGAATTGTAAAATGTCACAGACACTATGGAAAACAGAGTGGATATCCTGAAAACACTGAAATTAGAATTACCATATGATCCAGACATCCCACTACTGGGGATACACTCAAAAAGACCGAAAGTGGGATGAGGAAGAGAAACCTGCACTCCAATGTTCACTCTGGCATTATTCACAATAGCCAAGATTCAGAGGCAACCCAGCTGTCTATGACTGGATTCACAGATTTTTTTTCCAAAGAGAGAGGGACAAAGAGAGAGAGAGAGAAAGAGAAACTATTTTTATTTAATTTTTCATATGCCTTTTGTTGCTCCAAGACTTCATTGGGTACGTGGTGCTGGGGTTTGAACTCAAGTACTTGTGCATGCTAGGCAAGCTCCATAACCGCTGAACCACGGCTCCAGCCCTGGATATACAGATTTTATAAAAAGTGGCATATACACACAATGGCATATTTTCTTTTGTAAGAGAGAGAAAGAAAGCAAAAGTCAACCTTTTGTTGTTTCATCTGGGTTATGGTTTTCTAACACTTAGCTGTGTATGTGGTACTAGGGATTAAACTCACTTCTACACACATGCCAGTTAAGTACGCTACCACTGAGCCACTGCTCCCGCCCCACGCAACGGCATCTTAATCACCCACAAAAGAAGGAATTCTTGTCATATGCTACAACAGGGATGGTCCTTGAGGACTGTATGCCAAGTGAAATGTGCCAGTCATAAAAAGGCAAATACTGCATGATTCCATTTATATAAAATATCTAAACCAATCAAACTCATGGAAAGTAGAATGGGGTAGGTGGGGGAGAGGAAAGGGAGGGTGAATAGGGAGGGACATAGTGAGTCAATCAACAATGTAGCATATTCTTTACCCCTGAGAATCAAAATAACACTTATGCAATCATTCAGTTCTGGAAAATTCTCAGCCTAAGCATTTATATTGTTTGTAGGGGTGAAATATAAAAGATTTAAGAGATTTGGGTGTGGGCACTGTGGGGGTAATTCCGGTTTAAGAATAAGCATATCATATTGTTATTTTATATGCATTTTATGGTTGTACAATAACTCCTTAACAAAAAATAATAAAGAAAAGAATGGTGGTTTCCTGAGGTAGGGAAACATGGAGTTGTTCAATGTATACAGATTTCCAGTCACTCCAAGCTGAAAAAGTTCTATAGGTCTGTTGTACAACAACAGGCATATAGTTAATACTATTGAAGTACACATTTAAAAAATTAGGATAGTAAATTTAGGTTAAAATAAAAAATAATTTAGAAAAATTTATAGTTCAACTTTGATCACATTACAGCTCACTTTATTACCTGATACAAAGCAGTTAATTTACCAGAATAGGTTGCCAAAATCTCAGTTTTTCTTTTTTTGACAAATTAAAAATTAGCATAGAAATAGAAAAAATCTGCAAAATGTAAACAGAAAAAAAAATCAGTGAACAGGAAAAATCAACACTGAGAAAAAGATGAGGACCACTGACACATAAAGAAGAAAATAAGACCCTTAAACTTGGGAAACAAAATGATAGTAAATTGAACTGGAAAAATTAGATTTTTGAGGCATGACTATAGCTGTTACAAAGGAATGTAAAAATATTTTTATTGATTTTTACTTTATTGCCCTATATTTATTTTTATTCATTTTTTCTATTTTAATTAATTTGTGTTTTTTTTAAGTTTTAAAATAATATCTGTGATGTTGATCCAATGTATCTAATGTTCACTCAAGTTTGGGTTAGTGCTGTACTGAAAATAGCCAGTAGGTGGCAAAATAACACCATGTTTGGTTTGGAACGTGGCTTTTTTTTTTTTCAGTCTTGCTAATATTTTTTTTTCCTGTAAACTGTTGACTTGAAATTCCCAGGGATAGTGCCCCTAGTGGTTGCTAATTGCTCTAAGGGAACAAACTAAAGCTGATGCTGGGAATTGTACGAAAAGGATGCACAAGGCTGACCAGAACTCAAAAACTGGGAGGAATGCTTTTCTCCTATCTTCTTACCGTTCACTTTTCTCCGTGCCCCTAACAACTGAGTACAGTAGGAAGTCAGTGTGCAAGGGAGTCTGGGAAACAGTGTCTAGACTCCCAGCACTGAGCAGAGTAGAAAAGGGAGGCTTGGAGCTAAGAAGTAGTAAGTGAATAAGGAGCATGAAAATGTCCAGCAACAATATCATCTAAGTAAAAGGGCAGTGAACAGGAGTCTTTGTGTTACTCAGGAAAGTAAAAATTAATAATATTTACTTTTTTGAAAGTTAAATATGTATATCACGCAGGACAAGATGCCCACTTTTGCTGCTCTTCTTCAACATATTACAAGTCCCAGCCCTTAGCATATACACAAGAAAAAGGAAAAAAATTCATCTGAATTGAAAAGTAGGAATTCAACTATCTGTTTTCAGAAGACATGATGGTATATATATAGAAAATCTTAAAATTCCACTCCCAACCTGTTAAAATTAATAAACAAATTCAGAAAGTTGCAGAATACAAGATAAACATATAAAAATCGGTAGTGTTTCTATATACTAATAAGAAATTAGCTGAAAAGAATACAAGAAAGCAATCCCATTTACAGTAACAACAACAAAAATAAATAAATAAAACATCTAGGAATAAATTTAGTCAAGAAGGTGAAAGAATTCTGCAATAAAAAATATAAAACACCAATGGAGGAAATTGAAAAGGATACCGAAGAAATGGAAATACCTGCCCATCTATGGACTGGAAAAATTAATCCTGTTAAAATTTCCATGTTACCCAAAGCAGTCTGCCAATTCATTGCAATCACTATTAAGATACTTACGTCCTTATTTCACAGAGAGAGAACCTAAATTCACATGGAACCACTGAAGTCCCTGACTACCATAGCATTCCTGAGCAAAAAGAATGAGGTAAGCAGCAACTGCCCTTCATATCCTCTCCTGTGACAACTGAGCTAAGGTAATATTTTAAGATACCTATCACAAGAGAGTGTGTGTGTATTTTAAGATACCTATCATGTGAGTGTGTGTGTGTGTGGGGGGGGAGATGTGTTTGTTTGGTACCAGGGGTTGAATCCAGGAGCCTTTTTTGTTTTATTAATTTATTTTTTTAAAAGAAAGGGACAGTGAGAGAGAGGGTGTTGGAGAGAGAAGGAGAGACTCAATCTTAGTTTTTTATATGGCTGTGGTTGCTTTGACACTTCCTTGTGTACTTGATACTGGGGTTGGCACCTGTGTCCTAGAGCATGCTTGGCAAGCGCTATAACCACCAGCCAGTGCTCCAACTCCCAGCCCTTTTTATTTTGGGACAGGATCTCCCTAAGTTGTTCAGGGCCTTGCTAAATTGCTGAGGCTGGCTTTGAACTCGAAATCTTCCAGCCTCAGCCTCCCCAGAGGCTGGTATTATAGGCTCACAGAGGCACCCCACTATCAAAATAAAAATCATTTTAAAGAGGGAGGGAGAGAGTGAGAGAGACAGAGATAATCACTTTTACTGAGTTTTTTTCATCTGGCATTTGTTTCTCCAACATTTAGTTGTGTCAGTGGTGCAGGAGTTCAGACCAGGGACCTTGCACATGCGAGGCAAGCGAGGCAAGCGCTCCAAACGCTGAGCTGGTGCTCCAGCCCAGTCATTTAAACTCCTCTCTTCCCTTTAACGCGGCGGCTAGGTGCACTCTCCAGCTCAGTCGCGGTTGCTGTCTTAATCACAACTTTTCCGAGAGCCCCTTTGAAAGAACCCTCCCTGGAGCGGGCGGTTCTGGCACCAGGTGTCTCGCGTTGCTCTTCCGCGCCACGACAAACCGCTTCCGCTCGCCGTTAGCAGTCTCCTTCTTCATACAGGATTTGATCCAGGGATTAAGTTGGAGGATGGCAGGTCTGTCTTAGTTTTTCTTCCCTTCTAATGAGTGTGTATGTTATCTCTCTACAGCACGGAATTCACAGCCTGGCTGAAACTGAAAGCTATCACACCACTAGAATTGGACATAAAACAATTATTTGTCTGGACCGGGACTATGCCTGTTATATTTCACAGAATTTTAGAGTCAGGGGACATGTTAGAGACAATCTAATCTAATCTATTTATTTCCCTTTTGGGAACTCAGGGAGGTTTTCCTGATTGCTCTTTACGCTTTCTCGGTTACTCAATTCCATGCACTCTGTACATCAGCAGAAGCACATTCATCTAACTTTCTGGTAATTGGAGGTGAAGATAAGACAAGTGATCTAATCCAACTCTCCAACTTTGCAGACAATGACATCAGAAAACATTTAATAACTTGTACAAATTCAAAATATAAGTGTCAAGACCTGTGTAAAAATCAGGAAAAATGGGTGTTAAGCACCAAGTGTTCAGGCAGGGATGTTTGATGAGGAGTTAGGCCTAAAGGCAGCTGAGCAAAACCTTTTCATTGGGATCAGGGGCTATCAGGCCAGATTCACCTGCACCTCCAGAGTGAGGGTGGACGAGGGAAGTGGCACTGGTCAGTTGGGCAGACTTTATAGTCTGGGGTGGGCAGAGGAAGTTTGGGGGCCTTGTCCTTTGGTGATTGGCTGGGGATTCCATCAATCATCCATCATTGGGCGATGCCATTAGGGCTTGTCTTCCAGCCTCTGATTGGTTGTTCCTTTCTCCGGGCTGCTTGATGCCCTGCCCCCAGCTGCCTGGAATCCACCTAACAACCTGGACCCATGTTGCCTACAGGGTATTCTAGGGCACTCTTGTTACACTTGGGTGTAGATAAAGTTCTTAGATGGTTAGAAAATAGTAATTTCTAGTAATAAAGGTCCTTCCATTGCATTTATTTGAAAGTAATATGAACTATTTTTAAAAATCAACTAAGTTCTTTAAGATTAATTTTACTTTTAAAAACTTATTTTGAAATTTCATTTTTATTTATTTATTTATTTACTTTTTGGTGGTGCTGGGGATCAAACCCAGTGCCTCACTTGTGCCAGGCAAGTACCCCACCACTGGGCAACAACACCAGCCCTTGAAATATTAAATGTACATATAATATAATGTGAGGGTCTGACAGATTTAATAGTCATTAATATTTTACCTTACTTGTTTATTGTATTCATTTTTTTCTGAAATATTTTAAAACAAATTCCAAAATTATGTTATTCTGCTCCAATATATTTTAGTATGTGTTGTCAGAAATGGACTTAAAACATCATGAGACCATGTGCTTTATCACTGAGCCATATATCCCCAGTCCATTTTAGTGTTGAGAAAGCTCTTGCTAAGTTGCTGAGTCTAGCCTCCAACCTGCACTCCTCTGGCCTCATCCTCAGGAGTTTCTGGCATCACAGGCATGTGCCACTGCATACCTGGCACTAAATCTCTTTTAATGTAGAACAATTGCACATCTTGCATATTATTGATGTATTGATTATCCATATTCTATAGAATGTTCCACATCCTGGGTCTATGTGATTCCTGTTGGTAACATAATTTGTTATTATATCTCATGTATTTCCTGTTAACTGGAAGAGTGAGCACTCTAAATTTGATGAGATTTGGGTTCCACTCTTTTAGTAAACATTTGTGGTACTATGTGCTTCATAGAAAGCACATGATATTTGTATCCAATCACATACTTTTGTAATGCTAATGTGACACAATGATCTGTCAAATTTTCATCTACTAATTTTATCTACTGATGAGAGATACTAGGATAATTACATTAAGGGACACAAAGTAGTAATTTCTCAAATTTCTCTTCACTTATTAATTGGAATTTTTCTCAACAACTTTCCTTTGTGAACTAGAGCGATTTAATTTCTGTGTACTACAGAAAAGGCAGGATTGTTGTTTAATTTCTTTCTACTTCCAATTTCCAAAGTAAAAGAATATCTAAGTATTTAAAATCTGATCAGCTAGATTTGTGTGATTATTTTGTTCTCATTTGCTTTTTTAGTGTTGGAATGAACCTATCAATTATAATATGTTAATTGAAGCCACTATTCTTTCATCATTCTCATATTGGCCAGTGGGATTTCTTTCTCATATTTGCTCCTGTGTTTTTCTCACATGTCTCAATAGTCTTTGATTTCCTTAGTCTTGCTTTCTGGCACAAATTGTTATGGATCTATTTCAAGCATTTTCAGCCCTAAATCTTGAATCAGAAATCGGCCACATAACTTTGATTGCTTTTTAGTGAGAAATGCTACTTAAAGAACAAAATATGAGCACTGGGGGCAATCTTGCTTTTGAGTGGTGTTATGGTTTGAATGTGAGGTGTCCCCCAAAAGCTCACATGTGACAGTTCAAGAAGGCTGAATTTGAAATTATTGGGTTATAAGAGCCTTAAACCAATCAGTGAGTTAATCCTGTTATATTTAGGGTGTGGTTGAGGAGGTGGGTCATTGGGGGTATGCCTTTGGGATATGTACTTTTTATCTGGGTGAGGAGTCTCTCTCTCTACTCCCTGGAGCCATGCTTTCCTCCATGTTGTTCACCCTTACCTTGAGCCCTGAAGAATGGAGCCAGTAATCTATGGACTAAGACCTCTGAAACCACGAGCCTGCAAATAAACTTTTCCTCCTAGAATTGCTGTTGTCAGGTCATTTAGTCATAGCAATGAAAAAGCTGACTAAAACAAGTGATAATGTTCTCTAGATCTTTGCAGTTATGCCTTAACTTATATTTTAAAAATAGAAATAAAATCATGAAATAATAATGGAATTTCCAATTCATATTTGACATCATACAATTTTCATTTAATTGTTTTATCTTGAAACTTTTTCTTAGTATAGTAATTTTGGCTCTTAACAATACTGACACTATGACTTATTTACCTTCACACAAAAATGTGTGTGTGTATATGTGTACTAACTAGTTTCAAATCAATAATACTAATAGTTATAAAGTTAAGTTTAAAATTTATTTGAAGCTCTGTAGTTGAAACTCATTCTACTTCAGATGGACATACAAAATACTTTAAATTCTCTGGGTATTTACACCATTTAAGTGGTAGGTTGAAAGGCCCAATTGTTTCCATTTGTTTTCAGTTTGAGAGCATGCATGGTCTCTGCACCACCTGAGAACTGGTTAGGGGCAGATTCTCAGGCTACATCTCAGATTTTTTAGGTCAGAAATTTTGGGAGTCAGGCACTAAAGATCATTTCTACATTACATCTAATGTTTGAGAGCCATTGATCTACCAATCTACAATGTATTTGTCTTCCTTTTGCAAACATAAACATTCATGTATCTATCAATAATCTTTTTTTCAGTTCAAAAGTTATCATACAGTGCATTCTTCTATTTGAAGAATATGCTTTGTATAAGTTATTTTGTATTTTCACTAAAATATTTTAGGGGTAGATTTCTAGCAATACCATACTGCCAGACATTATCAAATTCTTTGTCTAGGGGTTGTACTAGTTTGTATTCTTATCGGCTATTTCCTACAAACTTGATGGTAGAGACCTGGTGTTTGCCAGTGTTGTAGATGAGGACCTGTGGATGCTTCTAGTTTTGTTTCCTTTCTCTTAGCCAGTTAGTTTGAGCATCTTTTCATACATTTAGTTGCCATTTTCTTTCTTTTTTTTTTTTTTTTTTGAGAAATGTCTGCTCATGGATTTTGACACATTCCCATGGTTGTTAGTCTATTTTTTTCTCAATTTGTAAGAAGTCTTGATATATTATGAACATTAAATATATAAATGAATATATCTTTTCTCAGTATATCATTTGTTTTTTGACTTCATTGTTGTTTTGGGTCATGACAGTATTTTAAGGAAATCACACAATTGGGATTACATATTTTATGTCACCATTTCTAGATTTGGAGTTATAAATAAGTGTTCCCTCAGCTCAAGTGATAAGGCTGGTGTGGTCTGAAGGGGTACCCCAAAATTTACGAGTTAAAACTTAATAGCTGATGTGACAGTATTAATAAGAGGTGGGACTTCAGGAGGTGATTAAGACTTCCCATCCTCCATAACTGCGAGAAATAAATTTCTGTTATAAATTCTCTGTACCTCAGGTATTTTATTAGAGCAGTACAAATGGATTACAACAAAGGCATTTCTCCAGGTTTTTAGAATATCTTTAATTTTTACATTTAAAAATTGATTTATTTTATATGTATCCTGATCTATAGTACTGATCAGTTTTATCCTTTTTTACAGATTTGTCTGTTTGTTGTAACATGATTATTTTTACTTTAATAGCCATATTGCTTTCTTTTTTAATACAAATTACTTGTATGATACAGAAAGCATTTAGCAAACATATATACTTGTCATCTAGAATCAATAGTGATCATTTCTTGACATCTTTCTTTGTATCTTCATTTTTTAATCAATAAAAAATAAAATTAGAGTAGATAAGAAATACAACAGTATTTTTCTTAAGTCCCACTTCTCTCCATACCTGTCCATTATGATCTTCTTACATGTTTCTGATTTACATATTTTTCACATTTTTATTGGTGCATATGAGTTGTACATAATGATGGGATTATTACATATTCATCCACGCACACAATATAATTCAGTCAATATTTCACCCAAGCACTTACCCCCCTCCCATCCCATGGACCTTTGTTCTGCTGATAGGTACAGAATATACTTTTATCTTCCCCCCTCCCCTGTACTGTACATTTCCTCCCTCTTGTACTACCACCCCTCCCCTTTTCCTACCTCTACTCTACTAGACTTCCTTTAGTTCATCTATTAATTTGTATTTGAATGGTTCTTTATGTAATCTTATCTTTCCTTCCCCCTTTATTTTACTCTAGCTTCCACAAATGAGAGAAAACATATGACATTTGAGTTTCTGTGTTTGACTAATTTCACTTAACATGATATTCTCCATTTCCATCCATTTTCCAGTGTGTGCCATAATTTTGTTCTTTCTAATAGATGAATAGAACTCCATTATATGTATATTCCATGATTTCTTATCCATTCATCTAGTGATGGGCATCTGGGCTGATTTCATAATCTAGATATTAGAAATTTTGCTGCTGTAAACATTGACAAGGCTGTGTTGCTGTAGTATGCCAATTTTAGGTCCTTTGGGAAGCTCCCCAGGACTGGGATAGCTGGGTCATATGGTAGTTCTAGCCCTAGTTTTTTGAGGAATCTCCATATTGCTTTTTAGAGTGGTTGAACTAGTCTGCAGTCTCACTAACAATATAGAAGTGTTCCTTTCTCTCCACAACCTCCCCAGTATTTATTATTGTTCATGAATTTTTTCCTTGCCATTTTAACTGGAGTGAGATAAAATCTTTATGTAGTTTTGATTTTTTGATTTGCATTTCCCTTATTGCTAGAGCTGTTGAACATTTTTTCATGTATTTACTGGCCATTTGTGTTTATTCTATTAAGAAATTTCTGTTTATTTCTTTTGCCCATTTGTTGATTGGGTTATTTGTTTTTTGATGTTAAGTTTTTTTGAGTTCTTTGTATATTTTGGATATTATTCCCCTATCAGAGGATCAGCTTGCTAATATTTTCTCCTGTTCTATGGGCTCTCTCTTCACAGTCTTTTTTTTTTTTTTTTAAGAAAGAAGGACAGTGAGAGAGAAAGAGAAAGAGAGAAACAACTTTATTCAGTTTTTCACATGGCTTTAGTTGCTCTGACACTTAGTTGTGTACATGGTGCTGGGGTTTGAACTCGGGTCCTTGTACTTGCCAGGCAAGCGCCGAAACCGCTGAGCCACCGCTCCAGCCCTGTTCACAGTCTTTATTGTTTCCTCAACTGTGCAGAAATTTTTTAGTTTAATGACATCCCACTTATTGATGCTTGGTTTTATTTCTTGCATTTTGGGGGTCTTTTTATGTCAGTTCCCATATAATGGAGTATTGACCCTATGTTTTCCTCTAGTAGTTGTAAGGTTTCTAGTCTGATTCATAAATCTTTGATCTACTTTCGATTTGAGCTTTGTGCAGGGTGATTAAGGGTCTAATTTTATTTATTTATTTATTCACACAGAGCTATCCAATTTTCCCAGCAAAGCACCATTTATTGAAAAGGCTGTTTTTCCTCCAAGATACATTGTTACATCTTGTTAGAAGGCTCTAGGTTTGTGGATTTTTCTGTGTCTTCTATTGTATTCCATTGGTCTTCATGTCTATTTTGATACCAATACCATGCTGTTTTTGTTGCTATGGCTCTATACTATAATTTCAGATCAGGTATTGTGATGCTTCCTGCTT
Source organism: Aplodontia rufa (assembly GCA_004027875.1). Taxonomy (NCBI): domain Eukaryota; kingdom Metazoa; phylum Chordata; class Mammalia; order Rodentia; family Aplodontiidae; genus Aplodontia; species Aplodontia rufa. The sequence goes on along the minus strand of PVKS010002701.1, from coordinate 9,626 downwards.
TGCTTTTTTTGCTCAGTGTTGGTTTGGCTATTCTGGGTCTCAAATGAACTTAAGAAATGGTTTTTCTAATTCTGAAGAATGTCATTGATATTTTGGTGGGGATTGCATTAAGTCTGTATAGCACTTTTGGTAGTATGGCCATTTTGGCAATATTAATTCTACCTATCCAAGAACATGGGGTATCTTTCTATCTTCTCAGGTCTTCTTCTATGTATTTCTTTAGTGTTCTACAGTTCTTACTTTGGAAATTTTTTTTAACCTCTTAATTAGATTAATTCCTAAGGTTTTTTTTTTTTTGTCATTATGAATAGGATGTTTTCCTGTTTTCATCCTTGACCAAATCACTGTTGGATTATAGAAAAACTAGTGATATATGGATATTGATCCTGTATCCTGCAACATCACTAAGTTTGTTTATAAGCTCTAGAAGTCTCTGGTGAAGTTCTTTGGTTCTTCTAGATGCAGGATCACATTTTCAGGGAACAGAGATATTTTGATTTCTTCTTTTCCTATTTGTATCACTTTGATTTCATTTTCTTGCCTGATTGCTCTGGCTAGTATTTCAAGGACTATATTAATAATAGCGGTGATAGTGGACACCCTTGTCTTGTTCCCTAGTTTAGCGGGAATTCTTTCAGCTTTTTACATTTAGTATAGTTTTGGCTATGAGTTTGTCAAAAATGGTCTTTGGAATGTTAAAAAGATTCTTTAATCCTTAGCTTCTCCAGTGTTTTTAACAAGAATAGGTTTTTGGATTTTGTTGAAGGCCTTTTCTGCCTCTATTGAGAGGATCATGTGGTTTTTGTCCTTGCTTCTGTTTAAGTGATGGATCACATTTATTGGTTTGTATATGTTGAACCAACCTTGCATCACTGGAATGAAACCCACTTGATCATGTTGTATTATCTTTTTGATGTGTTTTGAATGCAGTTTGCTAAAATTTTATTCTTTAAAATTTTATTTTAAAATTTTATTCTCGCCTTCTATGCTCATCAGGGATATTGGTGTGTAGTTTTCTTTCCTTGATGCACCCCTGTTGGGTTTTGGCATCAAGGTTATGGTTGCTTCATAGTGTTAGGGTGTATTCCTTCCCTTTCAATGTCATAGAATGACTTAATAAAGAGAGTTGTTAATTCTTCTGTAAAGGTCTGGTAGAACTCAGCTAAAAAATCCATCAGATCCTGTGATTTTTCTTTTTGGGAAGACTTTTAATTGCTGAGTCAATTTTATTAATTGATATTGATCTGTTTAAGGTTTCTGTATCTTCTTGTGTCAATTTGGGTATGTCGTATGTTGCAAGAAAATGTTCATGTCTTTCAGATTTTCCAGCTTACTGGAATTAAGTTCTCAAAGGAAGTTATGATAATCCTCTCTATTTTAGAGGGGTCTCTTGTGATTTCATTATTTTAGTCTCTGATTTTGTTGATTTGTTTCTTTTCATTCTTTCTTTTGGTGAGGTTGGTTAGGAGTTTGTCAATTTTATTTATATTTTTCAAAGAACCAACTCTTTGTTTCATTGATTGTGTTATTTTTTCACTCACATTTGTGTCTAAGAAGTTCCTTATTTTTTTCTCATTTATTCTTTGATTCATTATTCATCTGTTATTTTACTTACTGTTTGTTTCTATTTTCATACCGTGATGATCTTATAGGATACATGGGATTATTTCAATTTTTTTGTATTTCTTGAGATTTCCTTTGTGAACTAGAATATGATCTATTTTGGAAAGTTCCATGTGCACCTCAGAAGAAGGTAAGTTCAACTGGTTTGGGATGGAATTCTAGAAATGTCTGTTAAGTCCTTTTGATTTAGGTGTTGTTTAGGCTGGAATATCTTTATTGATTTTTGTTTTGATGACTTTGTCCACTGGCCAAAATGACTTACCATGTAAGAGTAAAAGAAATGTAACAACTATCTCCACTCCCACAGTGTCACCAAGGAGCAGCTGGCAGATTCAGTTGCAGTCTTCTTATGTGTGCTTTTCTCAGGATACAGAGGGACCTTTAGATAAGCTTGTTGATAATCACAACTCACCTTTAGTATGCTCCTATTATATTTTAGGCATTAGAAACCATGTGAAGTCTCTGTTTTAATAATCAGGACAATCTTTAAGTATCAAGTGCCCCAGACATTAGTATTGCTAAATATTCATTGGTCTTACATGGTGACAGATAAGCTTTGAAAATGGTGATTGTCTAACCAGTGACATAAATGGTAATTCACCAAGAAAATAATTTACATAGAATTTTCCAAACTTACTTAGTCATAGAGCAACTGGTAGTAACTGGGTATTTTAAGGAACAAAAGCTTGAAGCTTGAGTGGATGGTATAAAAGTGAACCAATAGGAAATATGGTGTCCTATGAAGAGCAGACTAAGAAGCATTTGAAAATAAGTAGAAACTAAGCCATCATTGTGGAACTAATGCTACTGCCTTTGAAAACGGACACTCATGAAATACACAGCATGGCCAGTGACTCCTGAAGGTAGCTACGGCTTATTCTTAGAAGAGTGACATCTACTTTAAAGCTCTACAGAGAAGGCTGCTATGACATCACAGGAACAAGGAGCACCATCTACTTCCATCTCCCAGGCACATATGCAAGGTAGAAAGATGCTGAACCACTGAGATGTTCCCAGGCTGCCCCTTTGCTGTGTGCCATCCTCTTTGAAAATGTGGGAGGCTCTTTGCTGAGTGTAGCACTGCATGGAGTCCAGGACCAAAGCCACTGGGTTTATTGACACCTCAGGACTCAGAAGTTGAAATCTAATCCTTCTCTCTGTTTTTCTAAATTTGCATCCTAAACACACCTTTCTTTCCTTTTATCCTTCTGATATCATCAAATATTTCAGGACATAGTCTTCTTTTGCAGCATTTATGCATCTTTAATACAACTTTATATTTCTTCCACCAAATGCCTATGAAGAACTCCCATTTGTGATTAAAATACTTTACATCTTCTTAGCTCTCTAGTGATTCTGATCATATTAACATGACTGTATGTTTTGGAATTATGACAGGTTAAGAAGGAAATTTTTTTTTCAAATTACATAAAGATAGCCTTCATTGCACCTTCCAAAAACCAGGCCTTACTTTGAAAACAGTAATCATGAAAGTTAGTTTATTCATTAAATTATACATGCATGAACATTTGTGGGATGATGGCAAGCATGGGTCTGGGCAGCATCCAACTTATAATTTAAATTGGACCTTTAGTCCTCTGTGAGGAACAACTGTGTTCACATTTCACATTTTTGAAAATGAGTCATAAGGAGCTTAAAGCAGGAATTGTAGCCCAGTCTAGCTCCAGAGTTTTCAGTATTAATGAGGAATTCTTAGCAAATAAATTTTTTTTTACCATTTTTAGAGTTCAATTGCCATTTCTATGATGAGGAGTTTGTGAAGCACACAACATTTTTTTTTTAAGAAAGAGAGAGAGCAAGAATCAATTTTATTTAGTTTTTCATGTGGCCTATGTTGCTCCAACACTTCCTTGTGTACATGGTGCTGGGGTTCAAACTTGCATACTTGCTCATGCTAGACAAGTGCCTTAACAGCTGAGCCACCGCTCCAGCCCCAGCAAACAGCATTTCAAATGAAATAACACATGGCCCATTAGAGTGTTAACTTCCTACCAACTCTTCAGGAGATTTGTGGAAACCTCTTGCTGTAATGAAGCAATGTTATGATAATACTAAAGTTGAAAAAATTTAAATTTAAAACTTGTGAGTTATTTAAAGTGCTCCTTTCTAAATCATCATTTAAATGCTATAAAACAAATTCTCACAGCTATGTGGGTCTGGAAATTTAATTGGAGAGAATCTAATATGATAATTTTTATTCTTTTATCTTCCAACTCTTACCAATATATGATTACTTTATTTTTTATTTTTATTTTTATATTAGATGAATATGGAGTTACAGTTGAGGGGGAATCCTTGTCAAATAATCAAGAACAAATGTATATTTACATAGTTATCCAAGGTTGATGCCATGTCATGGATGCCCCCCTTGGTTCCCTGTGATTCTATGTTTCCCCCAGAAGAACCCCTGTGTTAAATGGATATCTCGTGAAGGTCAGGGATCTCCTTCTGAGATGATTCCCCCATATTCCCTCCCTCCAGTCTCCTAGATATCCTTCCTAATCCCTCCCGCTACCCTGCCCCCCTCCCTACACCTCCAGGTATCCTACGCAATGATCCCCCTTTCCTGTTTGTATAAAAATTCACCCAATTTGAGGTTATTATTAGCTTAGCCATCTAACATACTGTTTCCAGATGTAGTCTAGCTTCCACAAATGAAAGAAAACATTTGGCCCTTGAGTGTCTGAGATTGGGATACTTCACTTAGCATAGTTTTTTCCATCTCTATCCATTTGGTTTCAAAAGCCATAATAGCGTCTTCTCTAATGGCCGAGTGGTATTCCATTGTATATATGTACCAAAGTTTTTGTATCCACTCATCGAGTGAGGGGCATCTAGGTTGGTTTCATAGTCTAGCTATAATATATTGAGCTGCTATAAACACTGATGAAGCCACATCTCTATAATATGCTGATTCTGACCCTTTTGGGAAAATACCCAGGAGTGGGATAGCTGGGTCATAAGGTGGTTCCAGCCCTAATTTTTTGAAGAGTCTCCACACTGCTTTCCAGAGTGGCTAAACCAGTTTGCAGTCCCACCAGCAGTGTGACAATGTTCATCTTTTCCCACAGCCCCTCCAGCATCTGTTGTTGCTTGTATTCTTCATTTTTGCCACTCTAACAGGAGTGAGGTAGAATCTCATTGAAATTTTGATTTGCATTTCCCTTATTGCTAAGGATGTAGAGCATTTTCTCATACATTTATGGGCTTTCTGAACTTCCTCTGGTGAGAAGTTTCTTTTTAGATCCATAGCCCATTTATTGATTGGATTATTTGTGATTTTAGTGTTTAGCTTTTTTAGTTCTTTCTATATTCTGGATATTAACTCTCTGTTTGAGGTGTAGCAGGCAAAGATTTTCTCCCATTCTGTAGGTTCTCTCTTGATGCACTTGATTAAATCTTTAGCTGTGCAAAAGCTTTTTAGTTTAATTGCACCCCATTCATTTATTCTTGACTTTACTGCTTGTGCCATGGGAGTTTTGTTAAGGAAGGCACCACTGACTCCTATGTCCTGTAGTGTTGATCCTACTTCTTTTTCTAGTAAATTTAAAGTTGCTGGCTTAATATCCAGATCTTTGACCCATTTTGATTTAATTTTTGTGCAGAGTGAAAAGTAAGACTCCAGCTTCAGTTGTCTACATATGGGTGTCCAGTTTGTCGAACACCATTTGTTGAATAGGCTATCTTTCTTCCACACTATGTTTTTCCCCCTTTATCATATATCAAATAGTTAAAGATATGGGGGTTCATCTCATAATCATCTATTCAATTCCATTGGTCTTCAGTTCTGTTTTGAAACCAATACCATGCTGTTTTTATTACTATGGCCCTGTAGTGTAATTTCAGGTCAGGAATTGAGATACCTCCTACTTCTTCCTTCCTGCAGAGTAATGTTTTGGCTAATCTGGGTCTTCTGTTATTCCATAAGAACTTGAGAATTGCCTTTTCTATATCCGTGAAGAATGCCATTGGTATCTTGATGGGGATTGCATTAAATCTGTATAGAGCTTTGGGTAGAATGGTCATTTTTATTATATTAATTCTGCCTAACCATGAGCATGGAATATTTTTCCATCTACTCAGGTCTTCTGTAATTTCTTTTTTTAGTGTTTGATAGTTTTCATTGTAGAGGCCCTTAACATCCTTTGTAAGGTTAATACCCAAGTATTTCTTTTCTTTTTTTTTTTTTTTTTTGAGGAGATGGTAAATGGAAGAGATTTCCTGATTATTTCTTCTGCAGATTTGTTCCTGGAGTAAAGGAAAGCTAGTGACTTTCTGTGGTTGATCTTGTAGCCAGCCACTTTGCTGAAATTGCCTATAAGCTTTAGGAGTTTTCTGGTCGAGCCTATTGGGTCTTCTAGGTATAGAATCATGTCATCAGCAAATAGAGATAACTTCCTCTTTTCCTATATGAATTCCTTTGATTTCCTTGTCTTGCCTGATAGCTCTGATCTGACAAGGGTTTCAAGGACTATGTTGAACAAGAGTGGTGAAAGTGGACAACCTTGTCTAGTACCTGAATTCAGTGGAAATGCTTTCAGTCTTTCTCCATTGAGGATAATGTCGGTTATGGGTCTGTCATAAATGGATCTGACATGGGATCCCTTAATCCTTATCTTGTCCAGAGTTTTGAGCATAAAATGGTGTTGAACTTTATCAAATGCCTTCTATGCATCAATTGAGATGAATATATGATTTTTGTTTTTAATTCTGTTTATGTGGTAAATTATGTTTATTGATTTGTGTAGGTTGAACCAGCCTTGTTTTCCTGGAATGAAGCCCACTTGATCATGATGTATTATCTTTTTAATGTGCTTTTGTATCCGATTAGCTAGAATTTTATAAGATTTTTTGCATCTATATTCATCCAGGAAATTGGTCTGTAGTTTCCTTTTTTTGACATGTCTTTTGGATTTTGGTATCAGTGTAATATTTGCTTTATAAAAAGTGTTTGGGAGTGTTCCTACTTTATCAATTTCCTGGAAGAGCTTGTAGAGGATTGGTGTTAGCTCTTCTATGAAGACTTGGTAGAATTCTGCTGTATGTCTATCCAATCCTGGGCTTTTCTTTTTTGGAAGAACTTTGATTTCAGTTTCAATTTCACTATCTGTGATAGGTTGGTTTAGATTTTCAATGTCCTCCTGTGTTAATGAGGGGATGTCGTATGTGTCCAAGTACCTGTCCATGTCCTCCAGATTATCAAAATTGGCAGAGTATAAATTTTCAAAATAGTTTCTGATAATCTTCTGGATTTTGGTTGAGTCTGTGGTGATAGCACCATTTTCATATTTAATTTTGTTAATTTGCTTCATTTTGTTCTTTTTAGTGAGGTTGGCAAGGGGTCTGTTGATTTTGTTCATTTTGTCAAAGACCAGCTCTTTGTTTTGTTAATAATTTGTATTGTTTTTTTGTTCTCAATTTCATTGATTTCAATTCTGATTTTAGTTATTTCCTGTCTTCTATTAGTTTTGTCATTACATTGTTCCTCTTTTTGTAGGTGTTTGAGTTGTACCATAAGGCTGTTTATCTGGGCTCTTTCTATATTTTTGATGTATGCCCTCAGTGCTATAAATTTACCTCTTAAGAATGCCTTCATACTGTCCCAGAGATTTCTGTATGTTGTTTCCTCATCCTCATTCTCATTCAATTCCAAGAACTTCTTGATTTCTGCTCTCATTGCCACTTTTATCCATCCTTCGTTTAAGAGGTAGTTATTCAGTTTCCAAGTATTTGAGTAGTTTCTGTTGTTTCTCTTGTTCTTGATTGCTAAGATCATAGCATTGTGGTCTGACAGAATACATAGCATTATACCCACTTTTTTGTATTTGTTAAGGTTACCTCAGTGAACTAGGATGTGATCTGTTTTATGAAAGGATCCATGAGCCACTGAGAAGAAGGTAAATTCAGATGCCTTAGGATGGAATATTCTGTAGATGTCTGTTAAGCCTGATTGATTAATGGAGTTGTTCAGATTGGAGATATCTTTATTAATTTTTTGTTTTGATGATCTGTCTCATGTTGATAGTGGTGTATTGAAGTCCCCCAGTATTATTGTGTTGAGATCATTGAGGGGATTAATGTCCTTAAGTATTTTTTCTATATATTTGGAGGGGTTGTAATTGGGGGCATAAAAGTTAATTATCATTATATCTTCTTGGTGTACTGTTCCTTTTAGTATGATAAAGTGACCCTCTTTGTCCTTTCTGACAAGTTTTAGTTGGAAATTAATTTTATAAGAAATTAGGATTGCCACGCCAGCTTGCTTTTTTTGGGCCACAGGCACGGTAGACATTTTACCAACCTTTCACTTTCAGCCTGTGTCTATTTTTGAGTGTTAAGTGTGTCTCCTGTAAACAACATATTGTTGGATTTCATTTTTTGATCTAGTGAGCCAGTCTCTGTCTTTTAATTGGGGCAATGAGACCATTCACATTCAGAGTTAGAATAGATATGGGAGGCTGAGTCTCAGACTTTGTGACTATTACAGAGTTTTTAGTCCTCTTGGAAGTCATTTTGTGTGTAATGTGGCATTGATTCACCCTTGTTTAAGGATTTAAGGTATTATTAGCATTTTCTTCTGAATTAAGAATATCCTTGAGAATATTCTGTAGTGCAGAATTTTTTTTTAATTTTTGAACAACCATACAAGTTTTTAACAAAATAATATAAAATGTGTATAGATTCTGGATATTACAGTTACCCCCAGGAGTGCCCCCCCCAATTACCCTCCCGTATCCCGCCCTTCCACTTCCCACTATATCTCTTAAAAAATTATTAAGTTGTAAAACATTACATCTTATCTGGATTTAGCACATGCTAATAGACCAACTTTCTCACTGTCCAGGGTCTAGTCCTCACCTCCACAGATGAGTGGAGACAATCGACCCTTAGTTCTCTGGGTTAAGCTGATTTTACTCAGCATGATCTCTTCCATAGCCATCCATTTACCTTCAAAGGCTGCAATATCATTGTTTCTAATTGCTGTGTAATATTCCATGGTATAAATGTACCACAGTTTTTGGATCCATTCTTCCAGTGAGGGACATCTGGATTGTTTCCATAGCCTAGCAATAGTAAATTGTGCTGCTATGAACATAGATATTGCTGTGTCACTGTAATGTGCTGATTCTAAGTCCCCTGGAAAGATACCCAGGAGTGGAATAGCAGGGTCATATGGTAGACTCATCCCTAGTTTTTTGAGGATTCTCCACACTGCTTTCCAGAGGGGTTGTACCAATCTGCAGCTCCACCAACAGTGTGTTAGTGTGCCTATCTCTCCACATCCCCTCCAGCATCTATTATTGTTTATTTTCTTCATCTTTGCCATTCTGACTGGTGTAAGGTGATATCTTAATGTGGTTTTCATTTGCATTTCTCCGATTACTAGAGATTTAGAGTACTTTCTCATGTATTCATTGGCTTGATCAATGTCCTCTGGTGAGAAGTTTCTATTTAGCTCTTTGGCCCATTTATCAATTGGGCTGTTAGTGTTTTTGTAGTTGAGATTTTTGAGGATTTTGTAGATTCTGGATATGAGACCCTTGTCAGAGGAATCATAGTCCATGATTCTCTCCATTCCGTAGGAAACCTCTAGACTCTTTTGATTGTTTCTTTGGCAGTACAAAAGCTTTTTAGCTTTATGACATCCCATTCACTGATTTTTGACTTTACTTCCTTCACTTTTGGAGACCTGTTGAGAAAGTCTTTGCCTACTCCCAAATGTTGAAGTGTTGGACCAATTTTGTCTTCTATCAGTTGCAATGTAGCTGGTTTAATACCAAGATCCTTGATCCATTTTGATTTGATTCTTGTGCAAGGAGAAAGATATGGGTCTAATTTCAACTTTCTGCAGGTGGATGACCAGTTTGTCCAGCACCATTTGTTGAAGAGGCTGTCACTTCTCCATGTAATATTTTGTCCCCCTTTGTCAAAAATCAGATGTTTAAAGATTTGAGGATTTGTTTCGGGGTCTTCTATTCTAT